>PVHX01022305.1:0-27946 GCA_004024805.1 Geosciurus inauris | reverse complement strand
AGCCGGGCGCGGTGGCTCAAGCCTGTAATCCCAGCACTCAGGGAGGCTGAGACAGGAGAATCGCGAGTTCAAAGCCAGCCTCAGCAATGGCAAGGTGCTAAGCAACTCAGTGAGACCCTGTCTCTACATAAAACACAAAATAGGGCTGGGGATGTGGCTCAGTGGTCGAGTGCCCCTGAGTTCAATCCCCAGTACCAAAAAATAAATAAATAAATAAAACACTATGGAAGGGCCTGGGATTGTGGCTCAGTGGTAAAGCGCTTGCCTTGCATGCGTGAGGCACTGGGTTCGATCCTCAGCACCACATAAAAATAAATAAATAAAGATATTGTGTCCATCTACAACTAAAAAAAATTAAAAAACAAAAAAACACTATGGAAGCTATAGGATGCTGGGAATGATGGACCGAAAATAAGTTTGTAGCAGTTGGCCCTTGTCCCTGGAACAGGTGGATGTGTTCCTGGCTATATCAGCTCAGGCCTCTGGCAGAGGGGGTGTGTGCTCACTCCGGTGGGGATTGGTGGCATCTCTTTTTGTGAGTCTTGCAGGTGTGAATTGCTAGAATCTTGTACAGAGGCATCATGATTTGTTCATATCTTCTGGGAAAGGTTTCTGATCTTAGGAGCCTTAACAGTATGCTTTTGATGGGAATGGAGAAGGAGGTCGGGCAGGATTGTGAAGCAATCATAATGAAGCTGGATTTCCTGCATCATTAAGTAAGTACCGTGGTTTTCTGTCAACCTATTTCACAGCGCTCTCTCCAGGGATTCTTCTGTGTGCTGTGTGTGAAGTTTAGGATCTGGTTAAAAGTTAAATGACAGCATGCACAGAAATTAAACTCAGAGTAAGGAGGATCTACTAAAGACAAGGTTTAAAAGAAAAGTTTTTAATAAAAATTATGAAGTTTAAAATCAGAATTTTCTTCAGAAAGATTTTAAAAATTGATTTCTTAAAATATGCGTGTATGTGTGTGTATTTAGTTGTGGATGAACCTTTATTTTTATTTATTTATTTTTATGTGGTGCTGGGGATCGAACCAAGTGCCTCACACATGCTGTGCTAGCACTCTGCCACTGAGCCACAAACCCCGGCCCCAGAAACAGTTTTGAACCAAGTTTGGAAAGAAGGAAAGAACCTGAATGAGCCAAGAAGGCAAAGACTATATACTAAAAATAAAATCAAGAAGGATGAAGTATTTGGAGACAGCCATGATAATTGTTTTTTAATAAAGATGATTTATCCAAAGGAAAATCTAATTAGCTAACCAAATCGCTTTCCATATTTATTAGAATATACTTCCTTCATTAAATGACTTGTAGAAATTATAGACGATGGTGACCTAATCTACCAGAGGAGGTTTTCAATACATGGAGTGTCTTATGCTTGATAAAGATTCATTCTCTCCTTTGGTCTGGTCTTTGTACAGGATTGGGGGGTACCATGTCCTATAAAGAGGCGAAATGGAAAGAGCCTCAGGAACCAAAATTTTTTGGAGTCCTAGTTCTCAGGAGAAGAAGTGATACATTCTTACTGCTTCTGTTTCTTCTTTTTCAGTAAAATTACTTTACTTACATAGTGTTTGATAGAACTATATGTAATCTGTCAATCTAAATAACAAATGGAGAGGGGTTCTTCAAAAATAAGTTTAGGGGGCTGGGATTGTAGCTCAGCAGTAGAGCACTTGCCTTTCATGCGTGAGGCCCTGGGTTCGATCCTCAGCACCACGTACAAAGCAATAAAATAAAGACATTGTGTCCATCTACAACTAAAAAAAAAAAATATTTAAAAAAAAAAAAGTTTAGGGCTGGGGTTGTGGCTCGGTGGTAAAGCTCATTGCCTAGCACATGTGAGGCACTGCGTTTGATTCTCAGCACCACATATAAATAAATGAACAACAAAAAAATAAAGGTCCATCAACAACTAAAAAAAATTTTTTTTAAATAAGAAGTTCATTTAGGAATAAACATTATAATGGGAATAGGTGTGGTTGTATCCAAGGAGGAAAAGGGAGATAAAGCATTTTTAAAGGTAAAATGAGAAGTGTTACATAGTTGTTTTCAAGTAATTATCTTTGGCTACCAAGAGCAATAACAAGGTTGGCATAAGTTCAAGGTTGGACAGGCAGTTGATGGGCAGATGTCCTCACAGAAGTATTTCTCATATAAGGTTGCAGTGGCTTTTCAGTGGCTTTTGTACAAGACTGTAGTTCTGGCAGAACCTCTTGAGATAGTTACTATTATCAGGCATGTATGTGTGAGATCCTTTCCTTCACAACCTCGTGGCTTTATTTATTTGGCTAGGGTTTTACACAATGACTCCGTTTTTTTCTTTTTTAAAATTTTTTTTAGTTGTTGATGGATCTTTATTTTATTCATTTATTATTTCTATGTGGTGCTGAGGATCGAACCCAGTGCCTCATGCATGCTAGGCAAGCGCTCTACCATTGAGCTACAGCCCCAGCCCCAATGACTCCATTTTATTCAGACAACTTTAACATTTCCCCTTTTGATCATAACCCTTCTCTGAAAGCACCACTGATTAACCATCCAGAAGTCAGGTTTGGGTTGACCCTTGGGGCCAGAATAGACCTGTTCCAGTCGTTTGTCTGATCCCATGTTGGAGACACATGATTGACAACTAGGAGTCAGTATCAAAACCCTTGTAGTCAAATTTAAGCAGCAATGAGGTTTGGAAGGAGGAGGTCTCAGGCTATGTTTACTTGGTGTCCATTGTTAGTTCAGTTTTGTCTGTTCAGGAGGCATAGCTATCAAAGTGCTAGGCCAGCATTAATCTGTTAGGAATTGTGCTTCTAAGAAGAGTAAAAAGTTTAAAAAGAAAAATACAAAGCAAAGTCAATAGGAGTATAATATCCAGTTTATATAAATGTTCTGAACCAAGAGCTCAAGATAAGATTAGTCATGCTGGGCATGGTGGCACACAACTGTAATCCCAGCTGCTCGGGAGGCTAAGACAGGAGGATTGCTAATTCAAAGCCAGCCTCAGCAACTTAGTGAGGCCCTAAGCAACTCAGTGAGACACTATCTCTAACCCCCAAATAAGACAAAAATTATGTCATTTCATAAATTTTCTCATCAAAAACATCTTAATTTTATTTTTTACACTTTGCATATAGAATCACATATATTAATTCTAGAATTAATTAATTAATTAAAATTAAATTAATTCTAGAATTAATAAAATTAATAAAATTAATTCTAGAATTTTAACTCTTAGTAACTTTATTTCTGGTCAAAATCTAGGATGTAAGCAAATTTTGAACTGTTTCTCATCTACAAACATTTTATGAATATTTTATTTCTTGAAATGTGTGCTTCCTCAGAAATTTTTAGTGTGGAACAGGACATATTTGCTAAGAGATCCAGGTGTATTTTGTCTCTTAGTAATAAGAAATCACAAGCCAGGCGCGGTGGCACAAGCCTATAATCCCAGCACTTTGGGAGGCTGACGCAGGAGAATCGCGAGTTCAAAGCCAGCCTCAGCAATGGTGAGGTGCTAAGCAACTCAGTGAGACTCTGTCTCTACATAAAACACAAAATAGGGCTGAGGATGTGGCTCAGTGGTCGAGTGCCCCTGAGTTCAATCTCCGGTACCAAAAAAAAAAAAAAAAAGAAAGAAAGAAAGAAACCAAAGGCAAACTTACATTTAGGAAATGTTCAGTATTTTCCTTAGAAATCACTCATTTTATAAATATCTATTATTTCATTTTAAATAATGTAACATTAAGATTTCACATTGCATAAAGAGTTCATTTATAAATCTACCCCACTTATGTTCATCTAACTTATTTATTAGGGTACTAGGGATTGAACTAAAAGCCTCACGCATGCAAGACAAGCACTCTACCACAGAGCTATATCCCCAGCCCTGATTTATTTTTAACACTAATACCTAGACGGGTCATAAACTCTTAATCATCAACTGCAAAAGTAGCTCAGTGGTAGAGCATGAGCTTAGTTAGCATCCTCTGAGTTCAATCCTCAGCACTGCATAATAAATAGATAAATAAATAAATAATTTTTTTTTCATTTGTTCCTGATAGGTAATGTTATGATGGCTGTGGACCAGATTTTGGGTAGAGCAGTATCATCATCATCATCATCATCATCATCAATCATCATCCCTCCTCCCTCTCCCCCCCTCCTTGTTTTTCGGCATTGGGGGTGAACCTAGGACCTCATGCAATGCTAAGGGCTTTACCACTGAGTTACACCACCCAGTACAATTTCATTTTTTAAAAGCTTCATTTCCTCTTTTCCAATCTCAAATGAGTTTTGGGGTTAATTCTTTAGGTGTTTACATTTTAGCAGACCCTGGTTAATTGTGTAAGAATAATTCTCCAAGCAGCCCTGAATTTTAGTTTTTACTCATCTGGTTTGCTTGACTAATCAACATGGGTAGGGAAAACACCTTAGTAATGGTTTTTAAAAGAAAATAGGTTTTGGCTTTTTCTGGCCTGTATGGCAGACAAAACTTTTGTTTTGTTTCGTTTTGTTTTGTTTAATGCTGCACAGATGGACCTTTTATTATTGCTCTGAGCTCAAGATTTTGACCTATTTGTCCTGAGGGTCTAACGTTTATAAACACATGTCCAGTTCTTTGGGTTTTTTTGTTTTTTTGTTTGTTTATTTAAGACTATTACTCTTTTAACTAACTGTGCCATAGCTCTAATCAATTGCTAGCCAGGCAAACCAATTTTATTTCCCGCAGGGAGGACTCAGGCCGCTGGGTTGCTGGTTGCCATGGGGTGGTCATGATTTGCAAAGCTATTAACTGGAAGTCTTCTTTTTTCTTATCTCAGCTGAAAGCCTCCAAAGAAGAACTTTCCAGAACAACAAAAATTGCCAAGAGTATGTTTATTTTTTTATTTTAATTTGTAACAGTATTTTATCTTAATTTTTTGGCCAAAAAGTCAGCAGATTGGGAACATAGGGAAAAAATAAAGAAAAACAGAGAGCTTAGAAGCTTCCAATTTGCTAGGAACCCATCCAGATTGCCTAATCCTGTAGTTGCCATTTGAGAATGTATCCTTGGTAGACTTTTCAAATGAGACACCAAGTACAGTTGAACGAACTCACCGTAAAGAGAAGATACTGGGTCAGCAAAGGAAAGCTGTGAACGCAGAGAGCTCAAAAGGACTTGGTAAGTCCTACCCCAGACTCCAGCCTTCCAAAGTTGACCTTGCTGCAGATCCTCCCTTCCTTCCTCCCTGCCTTCCCTCCCTCCCATTTTTCTTTTTTTTTTCTTTTCCCACATCTGATCCCAAATTATGTCAATCTAAATAACAGATTCTCCAAAAATAAGGAATTTATTCAGGAATGAACATTGCATTGGGGACCCACATGGATGTATCCAAGGAGGCAAAGGGAGACAGGAATTTTAAAAGTTAGATGAAAAGGGCTCCATTCATTGTTTTAAACAATTATCCATGGCCACAAGATCTATAGAAAGGTTGGCATCAGCCGGGCGTGGTGGCGCACGCCTGTGATCCCAGCACTTTGGGAGGCTGAGAGAGGAGAATCGCGAGTTCAAAGCCAGCCTCAGCAACAGCAAGGCACTGAGCAACTCAATGAGACCCTGTCTCTACATAAAACACAAAATAGGGCTGAGGATGTGGCTCAGTGGTCGAATGCCCCTGAGATCAATCCCTGGGACAAAAAAAAAAAAAAGGTTGGCATCAGTCCAAGTTCGGATAGGCAGTTGCTTGGAGGAGCTTTTTTGCTGAGTGACTGTAAGAGTAGGCTTTATTCAAGTGTGCATAGAAATAGAATTCCTGCAGGGTGAGAGGGGTCCTGACAGGGGTTGCCCTGGAGGAACATTTTTTGTCAGGTTGGAGTGGCCTTAGTGCAAGGCTGTGGTTCTGGCAGAGCCTCTGTAAGTTCTTGTTATCACTGTACATGAGATCCCCTCCTTCACTACCTCCCAGCTGTATTTATTCATTTATTTTGTTGGGGTTTGACACAAGTGACTCTATTTTTTTTTATGTTTATTTTTTAGTTGTAGGTGACAGAATATCTTTATTTTTTTTATTTTTATGTGGTGCTGAGGATCGAACCCAGTGCCTTATGCGTGCTAGGCGAGCACACTACCACTGCGCCATAATCCCAGCCCGTGACTCTATTTTTTTAAAAAAAAATTTTTTAATTGTTGATGGATATTTATTTATTTATTTATTTTGGTGCAGGAGATTGAACTCAGGGGCGCTTGACCACTGAGCCACATCCCCAGCCCTATTTTATATTTTATGTAGAGACAGGGTCTCACTGAGTTGCTTAGCGCCTTGCTGTTGCTGAAGCTGGCTTTGAACTCACAATTCTCCTGTCTCAGCCTCCCAAAATGTTGGAATTACAGACATGTACATGTGCCACCACACCTGGCTTTGGATCTTTATTTATTTATTATTTATATGTGTGTTAGGTCTGGTCAGGGTCTAACATGCCCAATTAAGGGAACCGGTCAGCAGCTATGAAGCGGAGCTGCAAGCCAGATGTGAGGTCACTAGTAGACACGCCTCCTCTCAATCAGTGAGTTTTCCTGACCTATCCAGGAAGGAGTCTGGCCTTCTCTTCCTGTCCCTGAGCCCTCCCCTTCCTGACCGGGTTTTTCTTGAAATTCTCTGTGCACAGACGATCCAGTGTCATTTCTCCTGACACGCCCTGATGGACCGGGATTTGGTCCGAGGGCGCGCATTCCAATAAAGCCTTGCTGAGTGGCTTAATTCATCTTCTCCTGGTCGTGTGATCTTTACAATGTGGTGCTGAGGATCAAACCCAGTGCCTCACGCATGCTAGGCAAGCGCTCTACCACTGAGCTACAGCCCCAGCCCAAGTGACTCCATTTTTTTTTTTTTTGGTACCAGGGATTGAACTCAGGGGCACTCGACCCCTGAGCCAGGTCCCCAGCCCTATTTTGTGTTTTATGTAGAGACAGGGTCTCACTGAGTTGCTCAGTGCCTCGCCATTGCTGAGGCTGGTTTTGAACTCGCAATTCTCCTGTCTCAGCCTCCCTAAGTGCTGGGATTACAGGCTTGAGCCACCGTGCCCGGCGACTCCATTTTTATTTTGACAGTTATTATAAATCCAAAGTCAATTTCTATGCAAAAGAGGATTGTGAGCCAGGTGCAGTGGTGCATGCCTGTAATCCTAGTGGCTTGGAAGGCTGAGGCTGGAGGATCAGGAGTTCAAAGCCAGCCTCAGCAAAAGCAAGATGCTAAACAACTCAGTGAAACCCTGTCACTAAATAAAACACAAAATAGGGCTGGGGATGTGGCTCAGTGGTCCAGTACCCCTGAGTTCAATCCCGGCTACAAAATTTAAAAAAAAAAAGAGGATTGTGTTCCTCCTGCAGGGTAAACTCATAGCAGCCGTCGAGGTGAAGCTGCAAGTGAAATTCTCAGGTAGCAAACGAAACTCCAAGATGTACAATGATCGTTTAAAAGTAGAAACACCACTTGGAGCTAGACAAATATACTCATATGTCATTTAAATGTCTGCATATGTCTCTGTGTGTGCACAAGTGTGCATGCTGGGGATTGAACCATGCTGAGCACACATTCTCCCACTGAGCTACACCCCAGCCACACCACCTTCATATAGTGGCTGTCACAATGGTAAGGTAAAGAACAGCCCTTTTGTACTCAGTTTTAGTATCTCTTCCCTAAAAGCCTAAAGCAGCCCCTGCCCCAGGCAGTTCCTCCCCCAAATCTTCCACTGGGGAAAACAAAGCCTGGCCGCTCAGGTTACTACATCAAAGAAGACCACCACCGCTTATCTATAGCACCACGCATTTTGTAGCAGGCCCTATAAATTCCCTGTCCCACATCCCCACTCCCCTTTTTCCTCCTTCCTCCTCCTGGGCGCCTATCCCCCCCAATAAAGATCTCCTGGCTGCATGAGGTGTGTCTGGCTGGCCGCTACCCTAACAACAATAATATAGTGGTCTCTCAAATCCCTGAGAAGGAAACCAAAGGAGATTTTTGGAACTTTAAACTGCACCTAGGTTTTTAAAGATTTCATCCACCAAGAAACTACAACCTACCAGGTTATCATTGGTTTTTCTGTTTTCTAATCAGAGCTATCTACATCTGTCATAAAATAGCATCGACCTTCATTGCTTAGTAAGATGACAGGGTTTAACTTCTGTGGGCTAGACAGAAGTGAATGTGTGATGCCTTTGGACTTGTGTAGCTTCTGTGCCTCCCTCTGTCTTAGTGGACCTCTGCTGGGGAAGCCTTGCTCTGGCATCTCCTGACCAGCTTCCCATAACCACCTGGGTAGAGAACTCCGACTGGAGGAATGTAACATCCCAGGGAGGTGCAGGACTTGTTCCGTCTTGGGAACCTGCACAGGGCCAGCAGTCTGAGGATACCGGGAGGGGGCATCTGTCTTCACTTTTTCTTTTATGTCTGCTCTGGGGCAGGGCTGGGAAAGCTGGACCAGTACCTCACAATTTGCAAGCGTGGTTTCTCCGGTTCTCAGGTTCCTTCCATAGGCTTCCAGAAGCCAGTTCCATGAATAACTGTTAAGGGCCTTCTGCCTTTGTCAGAAGCTGACAGTGAAGCCAGCTGGCCCGGGTTAATGTGCTACTGAGGGCACAGGCCCTTTGCACTGGCTATGTGGGACACTGCCCTTCAAGCCAGGGTATCCCTTTTTTTGTCAGATAGGCCCATGGTGATGGCCCCAGAGCTGCATGCGTTAGAGGACAAGGATGTCAGTCCTTTCCCTGTCTCCCTGTCTCCCTGTCTCCATGTGACAGGTCATCCTTTGAGGAACTGCTTCCTAACTAGCAAGGATTAGAATTCCCCCTTTCCCCTCTTATACTATAGATAAGTTGTAGACATGTTATAAGTGATTATACAACTTTTGTCATTAAAGATATATATGACAGATTCATCAAATTTGCTCCAAATTTTGATAATTATTACATGAATTGATTGTTTTATCTGCCTTTCTCTCTCTTCAGTACTGGGGCTTGAACCCAGTTCCTCGCACATGCTAGGCTATGGCTCTACCACTGAACTATATTCCCAGCCCACATGAATTTTGTTTTTAAATAAAAATATACTTTTGTTAAACATTCTGTGAGGAGATAATCTTACTCAGAGAGGCCCATTCCAAGTCCTGGTTGGAGCCAAGGCCCTCTGAGACCAGCCTGGGGGCTCCACCACTGACAGAGCCAATGGGAAGTAAGGGCTCCTTCATCTTGTCTGCCGGCCTCCTGGCATGGTCTCCCACTTGCTGGTGGCTGGGAGGAGGGTGAGGCCTCACCACCCCCTCAAAGGGGCCCCTTCCCCTGGAACTGGAGACAAGTCTGGCCCCATCTTCTCACTGGGAACCCGGCCAACCCAGATGTTTCCCCAGCCCCTCCCCTGACTCGCCCTCCTTCATGGGCCCACCTCCAGCACACTTCTGGCACCTTCTAGACCCCTTCCTCTCGCCAGATGCTTTGCCCCACAGTTCTGCCTCCGGCTGGAGAGAGGCCAAGGACCTCACTCTTGCCTCCATTTCCCTGAGGTTTGACATTCCTGCGTCTTCACCACCCACCTTTGGTATTCTCAGAACCCAGCCTTTGTCTGCAGACTGGCTCTCAGGACAGGGAAGCTGGCAGAAGAAAATGCCTCCTTTGCTCTGATACCCCTGAGCCACAGAGGGGACTTATTGATGACAAACATACACAGACCATGAGGTGTGCCTGTGTGGGCCCCCCAGCTGCCAGACCCCCCAGTGGGTCCTGCTCCTGAGGTGTGGGTCGGCCCATCCCCAGGCTCCTGGAAGTTTTTGACAAATGTTTGAATGAATGAAGAAAGTGCTGGGGGGAGGGGTCTGTAGGAGGGGATTTCCATGTGGAAGGACGTCCCGAGGCTGTGCGTGGGAATGCATTTTGAGTAAGAACAAACACTAACCAACTTGTGCCCTTGTTTACAAGCCCTTCTCCACTGAGAAGACCCCATGTTTATAAACAGGTGGTCAAGACTGAACCCAAACAAGATTCCTCCTCCAGAGCACATTTATGACGTCTTGAGAAATGCGTGGGTTTGTCCTGGGTCACTGTTACAGCGTGGACTGCAAACACATGACAATGTTCTTTTCCCCTCCGTGTTCATGTGGTAGAACACAGTGTTACATATTCGTACATGCACATGATATGACAATGTAATTTGGCCAGTACCATTTTGCAGTATATTACATGTTTCATTGTTTTGGGGTGTTTTTTTTTTTGGTACCAGGTTTTGAACCCAGGGGTGCTCAACCACTGAGCCACATCTCAGCCCTTCTTGTATTTTATTTAGAGACAGGGTCCTGCTTAGTTGCTTAGGGCCTTGAGAAGTTGCTGAGGCTGGCTTTGAACTCTTAATCCTCCTGCCTCAGCCTCCTGAGCTACTGAGATTATAGGCATGCACCACAGCACACGGCTGATAATGTGGTTCTTAATACTTAACCCTCATTGAACCAAGAAAAGTCCTAGAGGAATGTCCTTGCTCCACGAGGCTAGTGTTTATTGAGCATCTACTATTAATTTGCCCCTGACACTGGGCTAAGCCCATCACGAGCACCATCTGGCATCATCCTCACCCACTCTGTGAGTGGGGTTGATTGTCCCCATTTTACAGATGAGAAAAATATGGAAATCAGTAACATTCCTGGAATTATACACACCAAGTAAGCATCCTGCCCAGGGCTGTCTGGCCCCGGGGCCCCCCAGGGAGAGAAGCACTGGATCATGTGCGTGGGTGGGCCCAGTGTTCTCCTTGGTAAAATAAGCAGTCCAAAGTCTTTCAGCTTTCTCATGGAAGCTGCTCCAACCACAGAGGGAGGTGAGAGACCCTAGGACACAGTCCAAAGTGGTTGTCTCTGCCAGAAATTTCTCTGGAGTTAAAAATATTTTTTAAATTTGATTTCATAATAAATATTTGTTGTTGTTTTATTTGGTGAAATACATGCAATATAAAATTTACCATTTTAACCATTTTTTAAAAAAAATTTTTTTAGTTGTAGATGGATGCAATATCTTTATTTTTTTATGTGATGCTAAGGATCGAACCCAGTGACTCACGCATGCGAGGTGAGTGCTCCACCACTGAGCTATAGCCCCAGCCCCATTTTAACCATTTTGAAGTGTTCAGTTCAGAGACATTAAATACATCCATGTTGCCAGGTGCAGTAGCACACACCTCTCAGGAGGCTGAGACAGGAGGATCCCAAGTTCAAAGCCAGCCTCAGCAACTCAGCAGAGCCCTGAGTCACTCAGCAAGACCCTGTCTCTAAATAAAAAATAAAAAGGGCTGGAGATGGGACTTGGTGGTTAAGTGTCCCTGAGTTCAACTCCTGGGACAAAAATAATAAAAGGACATTCACATTGTGTAGCCATCACCACCCTCCCTCTCCGGAACCTCTTCCTAAACCCAATAGGTAACTGACACCATTAAACACTAAATCTCATTTTCCTTTCTCTCAGCCCCTGGCAACCCCAATCTGCTGTTTCTATGAAGCTCACTGCTCTAGGAACCTGGTAGGAGTGGATGGAATTCTTTGTGTTCTTCAGGTAAGCTGAATCCTATTTGTTACTTTGTGATTGGCTTGTTTCACTTAGCATGATGTCCTTGAGGTTTGTTCATGTTACATATTTAATACAGAAATAACCATGACACCATCACAAGCCATCACCAAAACTACTTACCACTCCCAGTCTTAAAGCTGATGTTCCCAGAAGCTGCTTCTTATTTGTTCAGGGTCTCTGTATCCCCAAGGTCACACCCCAGCGTGGGAAGCACTATCCAGCCAGGCCTCAGCTCCAGCTCTGGCAGGGGTGTAGTTCACGGCCACAGTCTGACGTTCAGGGTCTGCACCTCGCAGAGGCTGGTGTGGAGAGTCTTTGTGGGCCAGGACATGTGCCACTCCCTACCTGGGACACTGCTGCCTCGGTCTTTCTGTCACCAGCCTTTGCTCTCAGCTGTGGATTCCCAGGAATTGTAAATTTTATGCTTTTTTTTTTTTTTTTTAATTTTTTTTTAGTTGTTGATGGATCTTTCTTTTATTCATTTACTATTTATATGTGGTGCTGAGGATTGAACCCAGTGCCTCACGCATGCTAGGCAAGCACTCTACCACTGAGCTACAGCCCCAGCCCTATGCTTATTTTTATTGACACTAATCTATTATCGTCTTCTTTTAATGCAGGAAGGTAAGCTCGTCCAAGATATCACAGCCAGCAAGTGGTGGCCCACCCTTCAGCCCCAGCAGGCTGTGAGGCCTCCTGCTGGGCCCAGGGGACACCAACTGAGAAGTTCGCTCCTCAGAATCCCGGGGATTCCTTCGTGGTTGTGTTATATTTGATTTGTACAGGTCTATAGTCTCTTTCTTGCAGTTGTGAAATTCAAAATCTCTGAAAACTGAAAGGTTTTTCTTAAGTTTGTCAGATCAGACCTGATCCACTGTAGGCCATTGAGGGTCTTGATTACCCCATGTAGGTGAATATTTATGTTTTTCTACAGAGTCAGGAATGTGCGTGTTGTTTGTTTTGATTACAGAGAGCTTCTGGCCCTGATGGGGATGTTATATAATATGCCGTTTAGTAGCTTCTGATATCTGAAAAATTCTCAGTTCTAAAAAACATTTGACCCAAGTGTGTCTGATGAGAGACTGGGACCTAGATACAGTAATCCCTCTTACGTGAGGGTGAGATGTTCCAGGACCCTTCAGTGGTTGCCTGAAATCACCCACCATACTAAACCCCTATATAATTCTTTTTTTCCTATTCATAAATTTAGTTTACAAATTAGGCATAGTGAGAGATTAACAGTGACAATAAAATAGAAAAATTTAACAACATATTGTAATAAAAGTTAAATTTTAAATGTATGAAATATTTATTTCTAGAATTTTCCATTTAATATTTCCAGATTTCTCAAACCACAGTTGACAGCTGCTGTCTGAAACTATGGAAAGGGAAACCAAGGATAAGAGGGATTGCCATATATATAATAGGACTGCAGTAACAGAAAAGTTGTAAAAAGAAAAAGCTTAGACTTAGTTTTCTGTCTATCTTTAGTGGCATTGTGCTTAAATAGGAGTTCCATCTGGGCACAGTAGCACATTCTTGTAATCCCAGCAACCTGGGAGGCCGAGACAGGAGGATCACAAGTTGGAGGCCAGCCTTAGCAACTTGGTAAGATCCTGTCTCAAAATAAAAAATAAAGAACTGAGGATGTAGCTTAGCAGTAAAGTGCCTCTGGGTTCAATCCCCAGTACCAGCAAATAGATAGATAGATAGACAAGGAGTTTCTGGGCTGGGGATGTAGCTCAATGGTAGAGCACATGCCTAGCATGTGAGAGGCCCTAGGTGCAATCCCCAGAACAACAAAATAAATAAACTACAATAGGGGTCCAGGACAACAAGTCTCAACATTACTGAAGTTGGAGAAGCATCCCCCAAATGGCCAGTTGCTTCCCTCACTGAAGTTAGCTTGCAGAGCCTGATGGAGAGCTGTGAGGCCCCAGTGCATGGGTTTCTGAGTTCTGCTGCCAGACTTTGGCCCAAGACTCAGGTGACCTATAGGGGCCTGGGCTCAGAGCCATCCAAATACTGAGGGCGAAGCTTGGGAGAAGCGCCCCAGGCTGGTGTGGAGGCTGAGATCAACAGGAAGAGACCCCAAAGGCCTTGACTTCTGGCCTTTGGGGCTGTCAACCCAGAACTCCTCTCCCTGGTGACCCCCAGGGATTGCAGCAACAGAGCAGGGACACCAAGCCTGGAGCCTGCTGTGCAAGACCCTCAGAAAAAGACTCTGCATCCTCTGGGGCACTGACGCCACACCACAGGCACCCACTTAAGCTCTGAGGCCCAGAGGGTGTCTCTGGGCCTGTTCCCTGTGGGCTGGCTCCACACTCCACACTGGCCCTTGTAGAGTCTGGACCCTGAGTCCCTCTCTCACTCAGGAAATGAGGCAGGTTCTTCCCGATGACGTCTGGAGCAGTTCAGGTAATTAGCTTCCCCTAGGGACTGTAGCCTGGACCTTCACAGACAGAACAGTGGGGGAGGGGAGTTGAGATCTCTTGGGAGGCTGTCAGGACGGGGCACCAGGAAAGCCCTTCCCACTGATCTCCTGCTCCCCCCACAGGCAGTGTCTGGCTTCTTCTGCTTCCCCGTGGGCCTCCTGATGTCCCTTGCTGGGATCTGAATTGAGAGGCTGAGGGGGTAGGTACATACTAGGCCCAAGGTCACGGAGGGGACACCCCAGGAATTCCTGTTCTTTCTCTCCAGATGACCCTCTTTGTGGGAAGAGGAGTGGTCATTCTGTCCCAGCTTTGAGGATGAAACCGTCTCCAAAGGCCAGGTGACTTATTTAATGACAGTCACTTGTCAGACATTCCAAGCATGGGGCTCTCACTCTGGTGGGCTTGGCTGGTGTTTCCAAGCGCTGGCTGGGGTGTGGCAATAAGAGGGAGGACCAAGGGTTGAGATGGCACCTGGAGACAGTGTAGAGTGGAGGCCAGGGATGTCCCTTGGGTCTTAATGCTCTCCTTCCATTTTTGAGTGACTGTACAAAAGATGCTGCTGGATTTATAATGGGATTACAAGAAAACCATCCTAAATTTAAAATGTGGAAAATGCACTTAATACCTTGACCTGCCAACCATCATAGCTTAGCGGTGCTCTACACTGCAGAGTGCCCCTTGTTCCCCATGGTGATTGAGTGGCTGGCAGGGTGCCTCAGCTCACTGCCACTGCCAGGCGCTGGGACGGGGTGGCAGGGGGGAGGCAGGGAGTCACTAGCCAGGGAAAAGATCCAAATTTAAAATTCAAAGTATCTTTTTTTTACACAGAGTCACTAGCCAGGGAAAAGATCCAAATTATCTTTTTTTTTTTTTTTTAGTTGTTGATGAACACAATGTCTTTATTTTATTGCTTTGTATGTGGTGCTGAGGATCGAACCCAGGGCCTCACGCATGCGAGGCAAGCGCTCTACCGCTGAGCTACAATCCCAGCCCTCAAAGTATCTTTTTTTTACAGAATGTGTATTGCTTTTACATTTTATCATGATCCGTGAGCTGTAAGTCAAACCCCAGTGAGTTGGGGCTGTTATGATCTGGGTCTGGAATGTCCCTCCAGGTCTCATGTTTTGCAGCCTTGGTCACCAAGGCAGCAATGTCCAGAGGTGGTGCTTTCAGGAAATGAGGGTTCTGAGCTCATCAGTGGAGGGACCCATTTGATGGATGCATAGTGTGAATGGACCATGGGAGGTGGTGGAAACTGCAGGCAGCTGGGGCATGGCTGGAGGAAGCAGGTCACCAGGCATTATCTTTAATCTCTGGCTCCTCTCTCTCTCTCTTTCTGCTTTCTGGCTGCCATGAGCTGATAGCTTTCCTTTGCTATAACCTCCCCTCCAGGACGTTTTCCCTCACCTTGATCCCCAAACAAAGGAGTCAGATGACCACGGACTGAGAGACCTCTGAAACATGAGCCCACATCAATCTTTCTTCCTTTAAGTTGTTTATGGTAGGTATTTTGGTCACATCAATGTCAACCTATCACAGGGACCATCTGTATAAAGGAAAATGAATATATTTAAGTTTAATCATAGGACTATTTGAATATTCAGATTTTAAGATCAGTTTTAATCTAAATTAACACATAGCCGGGCGCAGTGGCATATGCCTGTAATCCCAGTGGCTCGGGAGGCTGAGGCAGGAAGATCCCCGAGTTCAAAGCGAGCCTCAGCAAAAGTGAGGTGCTAAGCAACTCAGGGAGACCCTGCATCTAAATAAAATACAAAAGAGGACTGGGGATGTGGCTCAGTGGTCGAGTGCCCCTGAGTTTAATCCCTAGTACCCTCCTCCAAAATTAACACATAGCACTAGAATGCAACCCCTTACTAAAGTGTAAACTCACCAAGGCAAGGGGCAAGCAGGTGTTTGGAGTGGGGCTACAGTGGGGCATTTACACCAGGGAAGCTGATTGACCCTACCCAGGAGGGTAGGCTCTTTCTCTTCCAGAGTGCTGGCTGTTAAACATTTACCACAGCCAGTTGGAGCTGCCTCCAGCTTCTGGAGCAGTCTCGGCACTTAGATATTCCAGGAATAAATGCATGCATGAACAACCACCACCACAAAAAGAAGGAAGCAGGGAAGTTTAGTTCAAGAGGTCAACAGAAATCATGCACTGGGTGATGCAGGGAGATGGCAGATGTTCGTTTTCTAGGGGTAGCCCAGTATACCACCTTCCCATCTGGGGAGGCTGCCAACTCTTGTGTCTTGGGGCCTGGCAGATTGGGTGCAGGCGTGCTCTGTGGGCTTTAAGTCAACAAGGACTGTTCAAGGTATTTTCTTGGGGTGACCCTGGTCAGCACTGCCTGAAAGTGGTGGTGGAAGTAGCCCAGCATCCAGCAGGATGATTCCTAACCAGAAACATTCCTGGGCCTCAATCTACAACATTCACAGGGGTTCCAGCCCATTTCCATGCCTGACCCTCCAGCCTTCCCGTCAATTCCATGAGCTCCCAAATGTTCTTCCTCTATTTTTGGCGGGGGGGGGGGGTTACCAGGGATTGAACTCAGGGGTATTGGACCACTGAGCCACATCCCCAGCCTTCTTTTGTATTTTATGTAGAGACAGGGTCTCTCTGAGTTGCTTAGTGCCTTGCTGTTGCTGAGGCTGGCTTTGAACTCGTGATTCTCCTGTCTCAGCCTCCCAAAGTGCTGGGATTACAGGAATGCAACACCACACCCAGCTAAGCAACTTTTCTATTTAAGTTGGCCTGGTCCTTTTCTGTGGTTTGCAACCAAGTACACTGCGAGTCAGTTTAGGTCTTTGGAGAAGCAGACGCCAAGATGGGATTAGGTGTGCTAGACAGCAGTAGCAGGAAAGACCCATGAAGATAAACATGGAGGGAGCCATACAGGGAGTCTTGGGAATGTGGAAGAGAGCCAGGTACCAGCTGGAGGCTGCCAATCAACTGGGTTTCCCACAATATTCTCCAGAGGGAAAATTTCAGGACCACTGTAAACCTTTAGCACAGGATATAACAAGGGAAAAGAGACTTCTGCACTTGCAATGTTTCCAGGTTGGAAGGAGAAAAGAGACCAATATAATAGTGCAGGGCAAACCCTGGCACCGGGGCACAGAGGCTGGAGGTGAATACAGGAGCATCTTGAGCCTTCCATCCCAACCCAACCACACAGAGATCTGGCCACTTATTTCTTAACTTTGTCCCTAGGTATACAATTTACAGAAATGATCAAAATGTAGAGAATTAGGGGGTGCAGAATTATGGGGCAGAAGGAATTAGCATCCATTCAGACCCTAGTGGAAACTGTATGGAAGCACACCATCTCCATGGGGCTCATGTGAGCAGGTTATGATTTAAGGAGGTGACATGACTTGCCCAAGTTCACATAGTGAGAAGCAAAGCTGGTGTCCAACCCAGGTCTGTCTGTCTTCCTTGTCTGTGCTCCTGCTGCTGCCCCAGGTTACCCCGATTCCCAAATGAGTGAGTGGCATGGAGCCAGTACAGAGGGGGATTTACAATGGGAAGGAAGGCTTTATGCTTTTTTCTGAAACCTTTCTGAAACTACCATATTTCTGTGCACTGATTATTTGCTGGGCACTGTGCTCCCATGTCTCTCTGAGGTAGGAGAGGTCTGCAGAGGAGTTCTTGCCCAACCCAGTGCTTGGTGGGGCCTGGCTGTGGGCAGGTCCTGCCTCCCCAACCTCAGCTGGGGTAAGTAAGAAGTCCCAGGACTGGGTGTCTGAGAAGAGATCAGAGGAAAACCAGAAGCAGATCAGGAGGGTGAACTCCTTGGGCCTCAGCTGCCCCACCCTGCCTTGGGAGAAGCATTTTCCTCCCACTAACAGGGACCTTTGACCAAGCTCAGAAGGGTCCCAGCTGGAGGGGCCAGGGAGTGGGATTTTTAGAATGGAAGAAACTATTTTCCTCTTCTAGAGAGGCTCTGAGTAATTCCACTCTGCTTTCTCTGCCAAGCTTTATCTTTGCCCAAGAATTCACACAACTCCCCAGGGGCCCCTGGGACACAGCTGCTCCAGTCCCTCCTCTCTACATTGATAGGTAAGAAAGGGCCTGAGGTTTATGTTTTAACAAGCTTTCTTTCCCCAGGGCATCAGTGTGGGCTTAAGGCAATGGGCTGCAGAAGCCCATCTCTGAAGGGGGCTGAGCTCCCCCATTGGTGACTTTTCTCTGCTCACTTGAGGTCATGGAGAAATGACAGCCAGAGTCAGCAAAGGGCCAAAGGCAGACGAGGATGGGGGAAGGGAACCAGCCTTTGTGACTTTCTCACCTCCCACAGGCTCAGAGCCAGTGCCATTTTCCTACAGATGAGTGAATTCCAGTTTTGGAAAAGGAATGACAGGCAAGGGGTGCCTTGGTTGAGAAAAAGGACAATCGGAAAAGGAAATTAAATTTACCACATTTACTCAGCCCCTGTCTTGAGGCCAACCAGTGCTCTGGGCACAGGAGATGGGGATGCAGGCCTTACCCTTTGGGAACTCAGAGCTGACTCAGGAGACTGAGCACACTGCGTGATACACCACAGAACTACAGCAGAAGGGACAAAAACTGAGGGAGCAGCACTCTGACTAGGGCGATCTGCGGAAGGCTTCAGAAGGTGAATTTTTAGCCAGGCGCAGTGGCTCACGCCTGTAATCCCAGCACTTTGGGAGGCTGAGACAGGAGAATCGCGAGTTCAAAGCCAGCCTCAGCAAAGGCGAGGCACTAAGCAACTCAGTGAGACCCTGTCTCTACATAAAACACAAAAAAGGGCTGGGGATGTGACTCAGTGGTCGAGTGCCCCTGAGTTCAATTCTCAGTACCCCCCACCCCCCAAAAAAAAGAAGGTGAATTTTGACCAGGGTTTTGAGAGATGAGGAGGAGTTACAGGGGCTTGGCACAGTACATTCTAGACAGTGAAACAGGCTGGCTGGGATGTGGGGATAAGCAACATGTGTGGAGAAATTCAGTTGTGGCTGAAGTATAGAATTCAAGGGTGGAAGACGCGAAGGTAGCTGGAGGCGAGGTGTGTGGGGTACAGTGAAGGGGCTAAGGCCAGGGCAAGTGGGATCCAAGAGGTGACTGGCGCAGACCCAAGGCAGGAACGACCCGGAGCCCGCGGAGGGGAGGATAAGCCAAGCCTTGGCAAAGACCCAAGCCAGTTGAGGCACGGGGCTTCTCTGGTCACCACGGAGGCCTCTCCGCGGGGGCACTGTCCTCCCACGGAGACTGAAGCGGGTGTCGGCAGGGCTGGGTGGGGGGAGATGGGCGGGGAGCGAAAGCCCAGCCTCCACGGGCGTTGCGCGCGCCGGCCCACTCCGGGCTAGGGCTGGGGCGGGCACCGACGGAGCGGCCCTGGCTGCGCGGCGCGGCGCTCCCGGCGTCCCGGAGACAGGTAGGGAGGTGTGGCGGGTGGCGGCCAGCGGCAGGGGCGAGATACCCCGGCTTCTGCAGGAATTTGCCCCGCCTAGCTCGCAGCGACTGCGGGTGTCGGAGAAGTGGGGCGTGGGGACCCCACCTCCGGCTCTCTCCAGCCAAGTGGCGCAGGGCCGGATGGCGGTACTGAACCGCGCGCGGTCGGGACCGGGTGCGGAGAATAGCTCGGCCAGGGCGGGGTGACGGACCCACCCTGGGTGGCTTCCCGCCACCTTCCCTCGGAGGGACGGCGTTTCCTGCGTGTCGAGGCGATGTTTGGGGAGGCGGACCTGACGCTGGGGATCTGGGCCTGGGGATCTGAAGCCCCGGAACCCCGCTGCTGCCACAGGTGCCCGGCCGCCCCACCCGCCGCCTCACTTGCGAGCCACACCTCGGGGCCTTCGGGGAACTCACAGGTGCAGTCCCGGAGTGGGGACGCGGGGCGCCTCTTCAGGGTGAGGCAGTAAAGGGGGACAGCGTCAGCTGGGGCAGTGCAGGGGTGCGGTGCCCAGCGCCAGCCAGGCGCCAGCCCCAGGTCTGCCCAGCGGGAAGTCCTTGCCGGGGTCCCCGCTGCCTTTGGGTCTGGTTAAGCACCACCGCGTTTGGAGAGCCGGTTCTGCCCCCTCTCAACTCGGGGAGTAGCTCAGTGGCCAGATCCAGCAGATCCTGGAGCCAGACAGGTTGTTTGCCACCACTAGCTGAAAAATTTTACCGGCTTTCTGGACTTTGGAATTGGAGATATGGGATTGTAGTCTGGTGCAATTGTGGAGGCCAGGGTAGTGCTAGTAGCAATTATAACTTTAAAAAAAAATGTTTTTTTTTTCTTCCTGGCCTTTCTTCAGTCTCTCCCATAGCTAAGCTCACCAGGCCCTAAAGGTTTGTCTCCAGTAGAGAAGCATCTCGAATAGCCCATTATCGTCATCAGCCTTAGAACCAGGCTCTTACAGCAGCGCCTGCTCCCCTCCTGCGCCGTTGCTGTTCCAGGCGCTGCCTCCAGGGATGCCCCGGGCCTAGCGGGGCTGGGGCGGGGCTGGGGAGGGGAGGGCACAAACTTCCCTCACACCAACCCCAGGAATTTCGGATTTGACTATGAAAATAATTACTAGACGAATGGTTGTTTTTACCAAATTACCAAGTACCTATGTCGGTACATGTGCCAGGGAAAATTTTTGCCAACTTGGCTTATGTATGCTGTTTTATCCTTGTAACCTGAAATCATTTTATTTTATTTTTTAAACGACATTGGTAGAATTACAGATTTTAAAATTCAAACATACAGGTCAGTACTTGTCTGATGTTTTGTACTGAACAGCACACATTTCTTATGTCATTCTTTGATACAATGACTAGTACATACAAGCACATGGACTAAAGTGTGTGCATACTGAACACACATATACCACACTGCCTATGCACACATCATACACACCAAACCACACAACTGTTGTGCGCACCCCTGCCCTGTCTAAACTTAATCTTGCACAGCACACTGAGCACCTGCCTGTGTGCACAGTAGTTATGGAGCCTGTTGATGGAGATTCCCTGCAGAGAAAAGCTGGCCTGGGTTTAAAATAGGATACAAAGTCGGACTGGTGGTGCAGGCCTGAAATCCCAGCGACTGGGACAGGAGGAGTACAAGCCTGGGCAATTTCAAAACAAAAGTCAAAGGGGATGGGGATGTAGCTCAGTGGTAAAGTGATCCTGGGCTCAATCTCCATTATTTGTGCGTAAATATATATATGATGCTGTATATATAATACCATATATGTGATACAACTGTGTGTGGGTGTGGGTGTATGTGGATGTGTGTACTGAACCCAGGACCTTGCATATACTAAGCACCCTCTCTGCCACTGAACTACACTCCTGTCTCGTTAACATTTTTAAAAGCATTTGAATTTTAAAATTATCTTCAGACTTTTAAAAAGTATATTTGTAGTAATAAAAACTGATACAAATCTATTTTTATCTATCTATCTATCTATCTATCTATCTATCTATCTATCTATCTATCTATCTATCCAACCATCCATCCATACCACGGATTGAACCCAAGGGCGCTTAATCACTGAGCCACATCTCCAGTCAGTTTTATTTTTTATTTTGAGGGCCTAAGTTGCGGAGGCTGGCCTTGAACGAGATCCTTCTGCCTCAGCCTCCTGATTCGCTGGGATTACAGGCGCACGCCCTTACGCCCTGCTTTTATCAGTTGTTTTTAAACAACTGGTATTATGGTTTTTTCAAAAGGAATCTCTTGATGAATTTAAAGCAGTGACTCTGGTTACTTTAGTATGAATCCCCTGTTTTCAACAACACAGTGGTGCTTTAATTGTCCTGTTTTTTCTCTGGTACCCCGAAACCAGTTGTGCCTCAATGTCTGCCAGTTGCCGAGTGCTTTCCTCCCCAGTTGTGTGAATGGCGCTGCCAGTGCGTGCGCCGGTTATGTTCTCTGTTTTGCACCCCGGCGTTCCCGGCGCGGTCGTCTTTGGGACCCCTACACCGAGGGCTGCGGCAGGGGGCCCTGCTCCTGCCCCGCCAGCTCTAGCCCGCGACCTCTCTCGCAGGTGGAAATGCGACTGTTCCTGCTCGTGTCTCTGCTGCTGGCTCCCGCGCCTGGGTCCTCGGTGAGTGCAGCCCGCCCCGCCCCAGCGGGGACCCTCGGAGGAGGCGGGTCGAGGACGCCCGAAACGCAGGCCAGAGCCGACTGGTGACAGCAATTTACCCAGAAGAGGAGGGCAGTGCTAGAGAAGATGGGAAAAGCGGAGGCAACCCACATCCCCGCCCTCCAGCTCCTGCAGGAGTGCCGGGCACTGCCTGCGGGGAGGCGGGGAACAACCTGCAGGAGTGGCAACTTTCCACCTACCTGTCCCTACGGGAGGTGGTGGGTGCACTCCATTGAGCCCTGGCTAATGCTGGAGAACCCCCTCTCTTGGTGGTGCTCCAAGGAGGAAGGTCAGGTGGGGACGATGCTAGGACCAGTCAAGGTGTAGGGCAAGATGGCCCATCCAGCCAGACACCTACAGTCCACCTGGAAGCAAATACTGCTATCCTCAGCTGGGCTGTTGGAGTCTAGAGGTTTGGAGTGCCTGTCACCTGCTCTGCCTTTGGGGTTTGCACCTAAGCAGAACTGTCCAGTACAACCTTCTGAGAAGAGCTGCATCTTAGAGATGTTCTGATGTTCAGTAGGTGGCCCCTAGATCCCTTGTGGCGATTGAACACTTGAAATGTGGCTATTGCAACTGAGGAACTTTTAAATTTGACTTGATTTTTATTTAAATAGTCACATAGTGGCTAGTGGCTATGGTATTAGAGCAAAACTTAGTGGATACAGGAAGCCAACTGGCCATCAGAGTAGCTATTTCATTAATAGGGGGCCAAAGGATAGGGTTCCTTGGAGAAGGTACCTGGGGCCTAAGGATATGCAGGGAATGTTCTAGACTGCAGGACCCATTTTGGGGAGGAGAGAGTCTGTGGGCTTGGATGCTGCTCTGGCTTGCTAGACAGAAAAGAGAGCACAGAGGCAGCCAGGCCCTGTTCTGCCCCTGGAGAGCTCTCACTGGGGAGACCACAGCCCTGCCCATCCTCTGTGAGACAGGCACAGGTGTGAGAGGAAGGACCCCCCAAGAAAGGATTGCTTTAGGGAGGTCAGGGGCAATACCACCTCCATAGAATGCAGGTGGAGGATGAGCAGGGGCAGGGATGGAGGTCAGTGGTGGGCGCTGCATAGTCCTCCAGGTGCCTGAGGTCCAACACTAGTCACAGAGTAGTGGGTGGGTTACAGCTATTCTTCTCCACTCCCTGCCAGCTTCCCACATTACTTCTGCTACCTTGTGACCCTTGCTTCCTAAATGCTATACTCAGACCCTTCAGGTGTGCTGATCCCAGCTGCATGAAGGCCAAAGCCCAGGTGGAGGGGCCACCATGACCCCAGGACAAAATCCCAGAGCCACCCCATAAGGGCCGCATGACCCTAGCCAAATCACCAAGCCTAAGATGCCTCTAATTTGGGAGTCAGAATGCCCATCCCACAGGCTGTCATGCAGATGAAACAAACTGGAGCACCTGGGTCCTGTTGGGTCCTTTCCCCCTTAGGAATACCTGGAGGAATCTCCTGCCTCCTGCTATTCCCAGCATCTAGTCCCAGATGGGGCTGGTCATGGCCTGGGCTCAGAACCCCGCTCTTACTACCCTCTACCTGTCTGGTGGAGGAGTATGGCGCAAGCTGGAAGCTCAGCTGCCTTCGTTTCTAGTTCCAGCTGGGGGCAGGAACCACTGCGAGATCCCTGGCACCTGGCGATCATTCTCAGTGCTGGCAGGATTGACTTGAACAGAACAAGGGGATGATTAAAGGAGGTGGCCCAGCCTCCATTCCCATGGTTAAAGGCTGGTGCCTCAGCCTCCATTCCCACCTGCCTCCTCTCCATCTCTTTCCCTCCCCCTTACACCACCTTAAGCACAGCAGGGAGCTGATTCCTCTGGAAACAGCGCAGCAGAAAGGGGGCTCCTGATTTGCTCCTGGTGGGGGCGGGATGGGTGCTGAAGGCAGCATAGGGCAGGCAAGGACAGGCCCAGGGCGGGGCCGGCTGCTTCAGCCCTTTCTGGCTTTACACCATTATGCAGCTCGTAGTCTGGATAATTATAGAGAATAAAATGTGCTGGTGCCACTCAAACGTGTTCCTTCCATGGAGAGACGGTATGGTGAGGTGCACAGAGCACAGCGAGGGATCACCCAGACTAGGGCTCTCCAATGCCCCCTGCTGGTGGCATGGCACGTGGATGCCATTCTCACAGGTGCTGGGTGCAGGAAGCAGGAAAATGTTGGTAAGGTACCTAGCCAGGGTTTCACCTCCTTGAGAGCCCTGTGCTCATGCAGGATATGGTGGCACATGCTTGTAATCCCAGTGACTCAGGAGGTTGAGGCAGGAGGATCATAAGTGTTTGAGGCCAGCCTCAGCAACTTAGTGAGGCCCTGTCTCAAAATAAAAATTAAAAAGAATTGGGGTTGTAGCTCAGTGGTAGAGCACCCCTAGGTTCAATCCACTGTATACACACACACACACACACACACACACACACACACACAGACCAGTATTCAGACCAGTCCCTCACTTCATCCTGATGAACACAAGGTGACTCCATGGCAGGGAGGCCCCACTTCACCTTGACCATATCAGCTCGCCCAGCCCTGGGGGATTTGGAGAAGCTCAGGTAGCTGGACTAGGCGGCCCTCTCACAATGGGGTGGCCAGGCGTGGTGCCTGCGGGAAGAGGTGTTGGAATCCCAGCCTGCACTGCCCCTCATCCCTGCAAAGCCATTCCCCACCACTCAGTCCCTTCCCTTTTAAAATAGAACCTTAATCCAAGTACAATCAGTTTCAATTTCATTGAGAGACTACTTTGATACTTTGGCTCACTGGTTTTGAAAGCTTGTAGCTTCTGTGTCAGCCAGAAAGGAAGGCACAAATGATGTTAAAGACTGAGAGCAGAGCCCTCTGGTGTGGCTGCCCTTCCTTCTTGGTTGTGCGTGTGGCTCAGCAAGTTCAGCGCAGTTTTCTCTGCTCTGGAGTTCTGCTCTGTTATTTTATTTTTTTGGTACCCAGGATTGAACTCAGGGACACTCGACCACTGAGCCACATCCCCAGCCCTATCTTGTGTTTTATTTAAAGACAGGGTCTCACTGAGTTGCTTAGCACCTTGCCATTGCTGAGGCTGGCTTTGAACTCGTGATCCTCCTATCCCAGCCTCCTGAGCCCCTGGGATTACAGGCATGTGCCACTGCACCCAGCTCTGGTCTATTATTAAGCAAGAGTGACCAGGTGTTCCACATTGGATATCAGAAGCCTTCTGTCCTCACCTGAGACCTTTGCAACAGTCCCAGCAAGAAGAGCTCATGTTCCCACCTGAGCTTTTTCTAAAAAATGGGGGTGTTTTTTTTCCCTAAAGATTCTTATGTAGTGGGCTGGGGCTGGGGCTCAGTGGTAGAGCGCTTGCCTCGCATGTGTGAGTCACTGGGTTCGATCCTCAGCACCACATACAAATAAATAAATAAAAAATAAAGATATTGCATTCATCTACAACTAAAAAAATATTTAAAAAAAAAAGATTCTTATGTAGTAACATCTTAAAATAAAGTCCTCTTCCAGAAAATGGGACATGTTTACAGTATCATCTGCTTCCTGGCAAATTGTGAAGTCAAGTCAAATTGCCATCTGGTTCCTTAGGACTCACCTAATGTCTCATTTGGTTGCCCCTGAGAGTCAGGTGGGGATACAGTCCCAGGACGAGAGCAGAGGCCTGAAGTGAGGCTGGCCTGCTGTATGCCCAAATGTTCCTCTGTGGCTTTCTGCCTCACATTTCTTATGCAATGGGTTCTTTTGGGTTGTTCTGAGGATTAAATGAGAGAATTATGGTGTAGCGTGTGGATTTCTGATGCTAGCTGCAAAGTGTCAGATCTTTCTGGTTTCCAGGACTTAGCATCCTTCTATCTTTACTTATGAAGCTTCTAGTCCCACATTCCCTCACAGACTAAAAGGCTGCTCCAACTCCAGCCATCAGGAAGGCATGAGGAGGAAAGAAGAAAAGGACAAATACACATGCAACCTCTCTCAAGGAGATTGCTGGAGTCTGCTGCCCAACACTTTTACTTACATGACATTGATGAGAACTTAGTGAAGTAGCCACAGTTAGCTGTAGGAAGTTGAGAGTCTGGCTAAACATCAAATTTTTGAAGATTATCTCATAATGGGAGAAGGGGAGTGGATATTGAGGGACTCCTGGAAGTCTCTGCCACAGATCAGCAGGAAGAGACCACAGTAACCTCCCTCCAGGATTAGATTAAGTTCCCAGTTTAATAGGCTAGAGCTATAGAAACTTCTAGTAGTAAGATTACCACCTAGCAGGGCGCAGTGGAGCACGCCTATAATCCCAGTGGTTTGGGAGGCTGAGATAGGAGGATTGCAAGTTCAAATTGCAAGTTGCCAGCCTCAGCAACAGTGAGGCGCTGAGCAACTCAGTGAGACCCTGTCTCTAAATAAAATACAAAATAGGGCTGGGGATGTGGCTCAGTATTGAGTGCCCCTGAGTTCAAACCTCCATACCAAAAAAAAAAAAAAAAAAAAAAAAGATTGCCATCTAGGACAGAAGCAGGTGCCACAAGGCTTGGTGTGGGAATCTTGGTGTGGGAACAACTGCAGTGCCTATGGGTGACATTCCCATCCTACCCAAGGTCTTCCTGCCCTTTTTTATGTCCATCTTTAGGGACTCATGCTCGTGATCTGTGGGCTCCATTCAAGGGAGTGTGCGCAGACCTCTTGTTTCTCAAGCTAGACTCTGTCCTGGTCAGGGTGTATCACTGTCAGGGGAAAAGGTTCCTGGCTTGGCAGTTTCCTCCACCTGTTTGGGAAACAGTAGGAGCTCAAGAAATGCTGGTGGTGGTGGCTACTTTGCCAGACGAAAAAACCACAGCTGAGTGAAGTTAGGTGATTAACTCAAAGACATGCAGACGTGTGTCCCTGTCCTATGTTGCATCCCTTTTTGTCCTTTAGATCCCCTCCCCACATTATTGTTGACCCACAAAAGCCCATGCACAACCCTGGCCATAAGGCCCCTTGCCCAGGGTAGTGGGGCCTTTCCCTGCTGCCTGGACCCTTTCAACACCCTCTCACATACACTCAGGCCTTGTGGTGAAACCTGGTTAATTTAATTCTTATTATTATTTTATTGTTTTGGTACCAGGGATTGAACCCAGGGGTGCTTAACCACTGAGCCACATCATTTTTATTTTTTATTTTGAGATAGGTTCTTGCTAAGTTGCTTAGGGCCTTACTGAGTTGCTGAGCTGGACTTGGACTTGTGATCCTCCTGCCTCAGTCTCCCAAGTTGCTGGGATGGCAGGTGTGCTGCCACCACTCTGCACTGATGCTTGCTAATTTTGTAAGTGAGCAATTTGGGGTGCCAGGGCAGTGTTGCTGTGTCCTACCGGCTTTTTGAACAGTTGGGGGAGTGGTTTGGGGGCAAGAGCCCTTGTGGGGGCTGTTAGCTCAAGTCTCTGATGGGTGATGCTGACCCACATGCCCGAGCATATCTTTTTCAGGCTCCCAAGGTGAGGCGGCAGAGTGACACTTGGGGCCCCTGGGGCCAGTGGAGTCCCTGTAGCCGGACCTGTGGAGGAGGCATCAGCTTCCGGGAGCGCCCCTGCTACTCCCAGAGGTAGGGGAGACTAACATAAGCCAAAAGAGGGCAGGTGCAAGGGAGGCTGACTACTGGATCTGAAGTGAGGCCTCAGGGGCCAGCAAGGGACATTCATTTTGGAAGCAGCCTTAGTGGAGTACAGGAAAGCAAATCATTTCCTGTGTACTTACACTTCGATTTCAACCATCAGCCTCGATTTGGAGAAACTGGAGCTGGTCTGCTTCTTCCATCCCTGAGCCTCTGGCTCCTGATTTGCAGTTAATTGTTGTGGAGTTAATGAATAATCTTCAACCAACAATTTTTTTAAAATTCCTGTGGTTTTCATTATT
>PVHX01022304.1:0-27946 GCA_004024805.1 Geosciurus inauris | reverse complement strand
CCAGGGCCAGGCTGTGATGAGGCAGGAAGCAGGGAGACCAGGCTAGCTAGCCCTGTGCTTGAGGGCTAAGGGGGAAGGAAAGCAGCCCAGAGAGGAGCTGGAGCAGGGAAATCACAGAGAAGAGGTGGAGGGCCAGGAAGGGAAAGTAATGCCTCCATTTTGCCCCAGGGCAGACTCTGATTTCAAGACAGGGGAGCATGTTTACTCAAAGAAAAGCCATCTGTGGATCAGTGGATCGGTGGATCGGTTCTTGAATCCCTGGAGGAAAGCCCTGGCCCTCTCCTGACACACCTCATGCTAGTTGCCAAGGTATTTCGGGACGAGTCACATGAAAGTAAGCAGGGTACTGAAAGGAAAGCCAGTGTGGAAGCCAGTGCCCAGAGGTGGAGGCGGCTCCTGAGGAGAAGACAGGGGAGCTTTGTGTATCCGGAGCATGAGGAGCTCCAGCTTCCCCATCTCTCAGGTCATCCACATCTCAGCGACATGCAGGGGCTCCTCTGTTCCACCCTTCTCTTCACTGGGCTGGCACAGGTAAGTCCTTCCTCATTCCCTTCCAGAAACACTAGCTATTCCGAGTTCTTCGGGCTAAAAATAAAAAAGGAAGAAGATGGGGGAAAATTACTAGTGGGAACACTTCATGAGAAATAGGGAGCCATTTTTCTCTCCAAATAAAGTTCTGTTTGAGTCCACTAGCTTCATGAGAGAAATGTGAAACTCCTCTTCCTTTCAGGTTAAGGCACTGAAGCCTACTTTCAATATCTGAACAGTTGTTAACTTTATATATTTTATCCAAGTCGAATATGCACTGTGACCCTGGGACTACGGCAGAGCTGGCTGCCACAGAGTGAACACTGTCCCTTCACGCGGGATCCAGGCTGGGGCTCAGCTTTCCAGGGTTGTTTGCTAAAATGTGCAAAGAGCCCCTGGAAAGACAGATTTTTGCAACAACTTTTTTAAAGTTAAGCCTGTCCTTGTTTGAAAGGAGTACTTTGGAACAAACATTTACATTTTTACAATATTCTACTACTTTGTCTTTTCTCAGTCCGTGTGTTTCTTACTTGTGTGTGTGTGTGTGTGTGTGTGAGAGAGAGAGAGAGAGAGAGAGAAAGGGAATCAGTCCACGGAGACTTCGAAATATTTCAAGCAACAGACCAAAGGGAAGTTTAATATAAGCAATTAGTTGCCTTAGTATTTTTTAATGAGATGATTAAAACAGGGTGACTTATTTATCGATCCATTTACATGGTTGAGGTTTTTGGCACAGGAGATAGAGCTTTTAAAATCTTCTGGTGATTTAGAAAACATGAAAGTGTCTGTGAGTTAATAGCTGATTTGGGCAGTGAGCAGTAGATGTTATGTTAGAAAGCAAGGAACTAAAAGTTGTTATACTTAGTATAAAGGGATTTAAGATTCCAAAAGTATCATGAGGAGATATGTCAGTGACTTGGGTCCTGCCCACTGTCCCCTAGGGGAACACTTGCCCAATGAGAATAAGACCCAGGTGTCTCTTTCCTATTCCGCTTTCCAGAAAAGGCCTTTCCTTATGGAGTGAGCTGCTACATGTTCTTAAACAGCAAGTATTCCAATATGGAGAGAGAAGTACAGAATACAAAATAAAAACAAACATAGAAAGATGTTATGCTCAGAGTAGTAACAAAGCATTATTTTGTGCTTCACTTCTTTGCTTTTGTGAAGTTTTCAAGGGTCAAATGATTGAACCATTTATTGAATATCAGCTGTGTGCCAAGCACTATGATAGGCACTTTACCCATCCTAACCTGCAAAGCAACCTTACCAGGTGCATATTATCAATTTCATTTCACAGAGGAGGATTGAGGCTAGAAGAGCAACTGATAAGAAGTCTTCTAAGATCACAGCTTTGCTAAAGCTTTTGAAAGGCAGCCTTTCTCTTGCATTATCCTAATGACTTATCTTCAGATTTTGTTTTTGAAAACAAAAAAGTGTAGAAAAGAGAAAAATACAAAATTATTTATATTCACTCACATATTTGCTTTTCCAATTCTTTTCATTTAATTTCTTCTTGTCTTCTTTCCTTCATTTTTTCCCTTCTTTCCTCCCTGTCTCTCTCTCTCTACTGGGTATTGAACCAGGAAAATTATACCTCTGAACTATATATAAAACTATTATTAAAAATATAAAATACATAAAACTATTATTAAAATATATATGCACATAAACTATATATAAAATTATTATTATTTTTAGACAGGGTCTCCCTAAGTTACCCAGGCTGGCCTCCAACTTGCCATTCTCCTTTCTCAATCTCCTGAGTAGCTGGGATTATAGGCCTGAACCACCATGTATTTCTGAAGTTACTATCTATTGTAATTTTTAAAAATATTTCTTGTGAGGCAGGTCTTTTAGAAACTTCTCTGTTTTTGTTTATCTGAAAATGTCCTTTATTTTTCCTTCGTTTTTGAAAGATAGTTTCACTGGATGTGGAATTCTAGGATGACAGGTTGTTTTTTTCTTGTAGCATTGTCTCTCTCTGCTGGGCACCATCTTCTCTACCCTTTTCTTCTCTTCCTTCTTTTGATGAGAATTCAGATCTTATTGTTATTCTCCTTTCTGTAATACTTCACTCTTCTCAGGCTACTATCATGATTTTCTCTTTATTCTTGGATTTCAACAGTGTTACCTCCTGACCTCAGAGATGATCTAGAAGTGCTTTAAGACTAGAAAAATATATAGCGGTTCCCAGGTGGGCAGTTTGGGGAGTGGATATTGTGTTAGGGAGCTACAAGAAGAAAAGTAGAGAGGAGAAACCTGACATGAGTAGTCTAGTAAACAGCAAGGCATAGAAGGTGAGTGTGCTGAGAGGTAGCCCCTGGCCAGACCATGCTTGGAAGTTTGGACTGCACACTGTAGACAGTTATTACTCCTCTCTTTAAATCCATCAAGGAGACTTAAAGAGAGGAGTAATACAACCGGATATGTTTTTTAGAAAAATCTCTCCAGCAGCTATGTAGGAAATACACTTTAGAAGTTATTTTGGAGGGAGGAAGATCAAATAGGAACAGCAGAGTAGTGCTTAGTAACAGTGAATGGGGAGAGAAAATAAGTAAGATGAGCCACTGAATGGCTGTGGAGATGAAGGAGAAGACGACGACCTGAATGACTCCTATTTCCTATCTCCAAACTTTGGAGAAGTCTTTGGTGAAAGGTGATTAGTTTTGGATTTGAGTTTTTCCCTAGAACATTCAGGGAGAGCTCTCTGGTAGGCAGTCAGCTACATGGGTCTAGGTCTCCGTGGAGAAGTCTAGGCTAGAATTTAGTTTTGAGGTTATATAGGAAGGAGGCTAAAAGCAAGGGGGTGATGAGATTGCTCAGAGATTATCTGTTGAGAAAAGCAAAATGTTAAGGTCATGAAACACTAACAAGCCTAGATTGAAATCAGATTTGGCCTAAGTGGATCCTGTCCAGGAGATTGAGAAAGTATGATGAGAGATAGGGGAGAACTGGGAGGGCCAGAGGAAATGAAAGCCAAAGGAGAGGAGAGGGACAAGTAGGAAATGTCAAAACCTTAGAGGGTGGGGGCAGGAAGAGGAGACTCTGGACATGAAGCTAGCTGAGATCCACCAACCTAGCATCTGAATCAATGGTGACCATCGCTGAATCTGTGCAAAATTGAGAAGTAGACAAAAAAATAATAATTTTAGCTTGCAAATATTTTAGGATTCTAGTTTCATTATTTCGACTCCCTTCTTTAGTTTTGTGTTCTTTATTTCACCCTTGATCATTCTCCAGAAGCCCAGCATTGTCCTAGCTGCCTCATCAAAATCTGTTCTCGCATTGTATGTTCCATTTTTGAAAGGTAGCTGAAGGGTTACTCTTTTTCTGGGGTACACTTGCTTTACTAGTGATGTGAAAGAAAAGCTGAGGGTTTAATGGTGGAGTTATACACTGATACTGCCCAGTGTAGCATTTTTGAGGTTTTCGTCTCTGGATCAATCTGCCTGCCCCCAGTTCCATCAAGTAAACATTGAGAGTTACTTAGGTGAACTACTTGCTAGGTATTGGGCTAGATGTCAGTAGCCTACCCACAAATGCCTTCAGGTGTCTGGGATTGGGTAGCTCTATGGTTAGTGGAGGAGATGGGCACTCACATGGATAATTTCAGTTCAAAGACATTTTAAGGCGGGGAGGTTATAGGAAGCTTTCTGGGAGAGGTGGCACCTAAACAGTCTTGAAGGATAACTAGGTGAAGAAAAAGTGAGATGGTGAAGAATATCCCAGGCAGGAGGAATGGCCTCATATATGGAGGGAATTTCAGTCCCTTTGATTTTCTGTAAACTAATGCATAGAAGGACTACAAGAAATGAATATTGTGTTTAGGAGCTTTCAACTTTCCTGTAAGCCAGTGACTTACTTTTGGGAGTGAAGGATAGGGAGAAATCCAGAATGATTTCCAGCTTCCTGGTTTGGGGATCTGAGTGGATGGCAATACCATTTGCTAAAATGGGAATCACTAGCTAGCCAAAGGGCACAGTCTGTGGGGAGATAGGGAAAAAATGAGGTCCTTGAAGCACGTTGAAGTGGATATACTCAGGAGCAGTTAATGAGTTGTAAGCTTACGTGATCTAGATTGGAGAAGGAGATTCAGAGATTCAGTGATTTGTTTGGTATCAAAGCCGGTTTCTAGTGGCACCTGCACTAGGAATCAGGGTGAGGGTTGAGAGGTCAGACTTGGGAACTGCCTGCCTGGTTAAAATCCCTCTTCTACCTCTTACTTGGTATGTAACCTAGGACAGATTAAGTAATCAGATCCTCAGCACCCTCATTTATAAACTGAGATGTACTGTTCCTAATGCTACTGTAACAAATCCCCACAAATTTAGTGGCTCAAAATGACATGAATTTATTGTCTCATATTTCTGGATATCTGAAGTCAACAAATGAGTTTTATAGGGCCACAATCAAGTATAGGCAGAACTGCTTTCCTTCTGGAGGCTCCAGCGAGGGATTAATTCTTCACATTTTCCATCTTTTAAGGGCTGCTTGCCTCCCTTAGTTCACAGTCTCCTTTCAGGAATGACATGACTTGTACCTCTGTTTCTGTCTTCACATCTTCTTCTCTGGTCTGCCTGTTTTCCTTTTGGATGGACTTGTTTTGTGATCATATTGGGCCCACCTGGGTAATTCAGGATAACACTTGCAGAATTCACTTGATCACATTTGCAAAAGCCCCTTTGTTAATATGCAAGGTGGTACGTAGGCCACGGAACACGCCTGTAATCCCAGCGACTTGGGAAGCTGAGAAAGGAGGATCACAAATTTGAGGTCAACCTCAGTAATTTAGTGAGGCCTAAAGCAACTTAATGAGCCCCTGTCTCAAAAGAAAATTAAAAAGGGCTGAGGATATAGCTCAGTGGTAAAGTGCCTCTAGGTTCAATCCCTAGTACCAATAAATAAATAAGTAAATAAAAGCAAGGTAGAATATTAACAGGTTCCAGGGACTAGAATGTGGACATCTTTGAGGGGACCACTATTCACATGTTACATGGGATAATAACTACTGCATACTGTTGCTATAAAGGCTATGTGAAGGTAAAGTCCCTGACACAGAGGATGCATTATGTTCTTATATTTAATAAACATTTTTCCTTTTTGGAGTCAGACAGGTATGAAGCAAAAACCTTGCCCTCATATTCTTGATGCAGGAATCAGAAAATAGCAAAAGCTAAACTATATAAGTAATGAAGCAGGTGGTAAGATGTGTCTGGGGAAAGGGCTGGGGTAGGGTGCTCTTTTTATAAAGAGAGGTCAGAGGGCCTCACTGAGAAATTTGAGCAGACCTAAAGAAAGCCAAAGTGTGGGCCTTGGAGATCTTTATGGGCAGTGCATGCTTTAAGTACTTAAAGAATGAGGAAGCCACTGTGACTGGAGCAAAGTAGTCAAGGGGTGAGTGGGAGTGGGCAAAAGAAGATAGGGAATGAGGGCCAAATGGTGTGGTCCCTGGAGAGCCATTTGGGAAGTCAAGCCCAGTTAGCAAGGAGTGGCATGATCTGGCATATTTTAAAATACTCATTCTGAATGCTGAGTGGACAAAGAAGATAGCAAGGTGAAACTTTAGGAGGCTCCTAGAATCATCCAAGTGAAATATAATAGTGGCTTGGATCAAAATGATAGTAGAAGGAATGTTATGGGCAGGGGAAGTATATTTTAAAGGTATGACCAGCAGAATTTATCGACAAGATTGGATGTAAAACATGAAAGAGTCAAGAATGATCTTAACTGCAAGGTTTTTTGGAAAAATGGTGAAATGAACATTTGCTCAAATAAGAAAGTATGTGGAAAAGCAAATTGAGGGGAAAATTGGTAATATGTTTTTGGTTGCATTAAGTTTGTTTTGCCCATTAAACACCTATGTAGAGATGTTAACTAGGCAGTCTGAGTCTGAATTCAGAAGAGAAGTCTGGGTGGGAGATGAGATGTGGTGAGGAAAGGTACTTTAGAGGCCTTAAACCAGGGGTCTTCAATGTTTAGACATCAGAAGGACAAGAAGAAAGTGGAAAAGGAGATTGAGAAGGAGTAGTGAGAAAGGAGAAATAAGAAAGCAACATCTTGGAAGCCAAGAGAAGAAAATATTTCCAGAGTGAACTATGTCAAATGCTATGATACTGTAACTCACCACACTGTGTTCTACCTCTTTTTGAGAAATGTTGTATTTCTGTGAGATCTCTGAAATTACTTTGAGGAACCATTTCTAACATTGCCTTTATTATCCAATGAAGTTCTGCTGCAGGGCACAGGGCACAGGGCCATTACACACCACTGAAGGAGGGCCCAGAGAAGTATCAGAAGCACATCAGCGTAAACAGTTTTGTCACTGGCCCTGTAAATGCCCTCTTCAGAAGCCCCATTGTTCTCCTGGAGTGAGTTTGGTGAGGGATGGCTGTGGATGCTGCAAAATTTGTGCCAAGCAACCAGGGGATATCTGCAATGAAGCTGACCTCTGCGACCCACACAAAGGACTGTATTGTGACTACTCGGCAGATAGGCCTAGGTACGAGACTGGAGTGTGTGCATGTAAGTGTCCTTTTCTGAACCCATTGGAAAAAGTTGAGTCTAGTTAGATTTTCTTCTCCTTCAGTTATTAATTTGGAGTGATGAGTTCAGTTTGGCTACATACAAGGTGGGTTTAGTTTTTGTGGACCAGCGGGACTGGCTTCATTGTATTAGACACCATGGGAAATGAGCAATACCTACGCATGTTCAGAAATCTGTTATTTTCATTGCATCAAAGCAATTTTGCAGTTCTTTTCAGGTAATTGCTTATAATGATAGAAAACAGGATAACTTAGAGTCTGACTTCTTGGCATGCCACAAAACAATGGCTTTTATTAATATTGTTAGAAACTACCTGAATTCAGTCTTTTCTGAAACTAAAAAATAATCCTGCTTAAAAATATATGGGTGTAAAAAAATAAGGCTGTGTATCAAGAACTCAGACACACTGCTTTAATCTTAGTGTACCCAAGTATAACCATCAACTTCCTGAACTTTTTACTGTGGATTTGTAAAAAAGAAGATGATGTGACCCCAAAGCACAACCTCTCAGCTTTTTGGGTTGAAACTCTGATGCAGATCTTCTACACCTACAACACACTGGCAATGATTCAGAATGCCAATATCATTTAGGATAAAAAACAAAATTCCTAAGAGAAGAAAAATATGTGAGCAGGGCAGTTATTCACTCTATAAAAAAGTTCAAGTGGGAAGGTAATTTATTGCCAGAAGTTAGGTTGTGAGCATGAAATGAGAGTACATCTTTGGAGTCAGACTGTGAAGAGACCATCCAGTCTGACAAACGGACACCCTTGTCAGCACCATATTGTATTAAGAACAAGAGATCTGGATTCCAATACTGGTTGTTCTAACAGAGTGACCCTAATCATGTTGATTAATCTCTCTATGCCTCAGTTACATCACATGTACTTCATAGTTTACAGAGGTATCTGGGAAGATGAAATAAATGACATGAAACCTAAAACTCCTAGCACAATATCTGGTATGCAGTAGAGCTGCAAAAGCATTTCTTACTTATGGAAATTTTGTGGTGAAAACATGACCTATCAAAGACTTTAGCATTCAGAATATCCCTTTCTCCCAAACTGGGCAGGTTATTTCATTAATCCAGTCAACACTTAGCATCCTCTACTGAGCCAGGAACTGTGGCCAGTAAGTTAGAATACAACAGAGGAAAAAAGAGATACAGGTCCTCCCTTCATAGAACCAAAGTTTATTGTGTCTGATTTTTCCACAAGTAATGTCACCCAAAATGTTATGACTTTACCAGTAAACATGGGGATGGGGATGGGGATAATGTATAAGTAGGAGGTCATAAATTATTGCCCAGGGGCCAAATCCAGCTCACAGCTTAGTATGACAGTAAACTATGTTTTATTGGAACACAGCTCATTCATTTACATAGAATCTGTGGTTACTTTAGAATGGCAAAGCAGTACAGAGACTGTATGGCCTGCAGAGGCCAAGATACTTATTGTTTGGCCCTTTAGAGAAAATTTGTTGCTTTCTGAACCAGAACAGTGATTTTAAAACTTTTTGATTTAAAAAAAAGTTACTGTCTTGGAAATTAATAAGTACTCCCCAAACTTTTTGTTTATATGGATTTTACCTATTGATATTTAATGGATTAGGAATTTAAAAAATTGACTTAAACATAACAAAACTGTTGCAGATTAATAGGAATGATATATTTTGATGAAAAATTATTTTCTATGACAGGAAAATTCAGTGAAGAGAGTGGCATAATTTTACATTTTTGCAAATCTCTCTGATATCTAGCTTAATAGGAGATAGCTAGATTCTCACATCTGCTTCCCACAAGCTGTTGTTCTTCTATAGTTGAAATATATAAAGAAAACATGACTTCACATAGATATATAATGAGAAAAGGAAGGAATATTTTAACAAACACTTCAGATAATTATGAATGTACTTTAAAAATATATTAAATGTGACAGACAAGTGGTAGTTTATTAAAAATGAGCAGCATCATGGAATATGAAACCACATCAATAACCTTTCAATTCAGTGACATTAAATATCCAAGACCCATTTGGAGGTCTTTTGCTCATGCATAAATTTGTCATTCTAAGCATTGGTTTACTGTATTATATAGATGTTTAAACTAGATTTCATTATATAATATTTTAAAAGTCCCATTGATATCACTTTCATCAGAAAATTCTACATATTTGGTAGCAATAAAGAACTCCATGGTAGATGTTTTTCCAGAATTCTAATTTTTACTTTAAAGCTTGAATTCTATAGTTGCACCAAATGCTGTCAGTTGTTTTCCTTGAAGCGACAGGATTACTCTGTTCATTTTCAAGAAAATGTCTGCAAAATACCCAAGTCGGAATAACCATAGTTTATCAGGAATTAAAATTCCCACTAAAAAATTAGCTGGCCTGTCCCACAATTTGAATAATAGCATGGGTGCTCTTCCTCACGATGGCCATTGTACTTTAGTACATAGAATGGTCCACGTATACTTCTGATTTTGTCATACAGAATAATAAAAGGACATGTACTCGATGGTTAGGATTTAATAAAATGAACAAGTTTACTATGCCATCAAGGACATTCTTAGGTAAAACTAGCTTTTTTCTAAGTACAACCACATGTACAGTTTGAATCATGATAAGGCACAAGAGGTTTTAGCTACCATTGTTTTTGTATGTTCAGTGCAAATAGCAACAATGAAAAACGCCTATCACTAATGCTGTTTTCTTTTTTTTATGGGTACGGGATTGAACCCAGAGGTGCTTAACCACTGTGCTACATCCCCAGCCTTTTTTTTTTTTTTTTTTACATTTTAGAGATAGGTCTCATTGAGTTTCTTAGGGCCTCACTAAGTTGCTGAGGCTGGTTTTGAGCTCATGATCCTCCTGTCTCAACCTCCCAAGCCACTGGGATTAGAGGCCTGTGCCATTGTACCCAGCCTGTCATAGTATTTTGAAAACTCTTGACTTCAGATTCCCTAAGAACACCTCAGCTTTTGCCAAGTGGTTGGTGGAGCACACATGGAGAATTGTTGATCCAGTAGGTCAAGAATATACCCCAGAGGAAGTGAAAATCTCCTTTAATTTTCAATAAGTTACCTTGCCATACTGTAGTTAAATTATGGTGTCTTCAGACATTCAGTTATTCTGATTTCTTAAGAATATATTCTGCCCTACTGTTGGATCTCTGGGGTTTTCATCTCACCTGGCATTAATTTTCATCTCACCACTTTATAATTGTCTCACACTTATGATTTTTTAAAAATTAATTTCAGTGTTTGCCTAGCAAGAGTGAGGCCCTGGGCTTGGTCTCTAGTACCTCATAGAACAGCAATAGAAAACAAAAAAACCTTTTCTCCAGAACAGGGTTTTTATTTGGTTTTAATTCTGATAGTGCCCCTTTGAGGGTTATAACCTACAATCTGATGAAAATGCCCATTTTAACCTTTAGACAGATGTTCTGTGAAGGGGGTTCCAACAGGACCTTAAACATCTAGAGCTATTAAAACAAAAAAAACCTAAAGGAGATAGTTGTATCTTATAAGGTGTATAATTGGAAGTCCAGCTATCCCAAGTTAAGGCTTTTTTGACAATTTTCTCTTTTCAGACCTTGTAGCCGTTGGATGTGAGTTCAACAGGGTCCATTATCGTAACGGTCAAGTGTTTCAGCCCAACCCCTGGTTTAGCTGCCTGTGTGTGAGTGGGGCAATTGGATGCACACCTCTGTTCATACCTGAGTTGGCTGACAGTCACTGCTCTGGAGCTAAAGGTGGAAATAAATCTGATCAGTCCAAATGTGGCCTGGGACCATTACAAAGGCAGCTCTCAACAAGATACAAGATGATGCCAGGTGCTCATACTTCAAGCTATTTTTCATGTATGACTTGGTGGCTTTCTTTCATGTTCTTTTGTGCATCACAGGTACCAAGTGAATGGGTAATCAGTGTGAGATGTAGTCTAAGTGTACCATCCCACTCAATCTTTGCCTTAGGCAGGTGTATTCTGGTAAAAATATTCCAGTTTTAGAAAGCTCTACTAGGTCAGGACACTCAAATTTTACACCTCTGCTTATTCCCAACCTCTCCTAAGGAAAACTGACCACATATTGTTCTCATGTATCCTGGGAAAACTTCTATTTGTATTGTTTTATTACAGGCAGAAGTTTGGCTACCCAGTTCTCCAGATTTTCAAAGGCAACCTTTCTATATGATATAGACAAATACAAAGCTACTAAGTAAAAAATATTTGAGGACTAACATGTTTTGAACTTGTCAATACTATTTCTAAAAATAGAAAACTGATATGAAGTCATATTTATTCACTCTAAAATTGAAGCTCAACAATTTACCACTCTTTCTCTAAATACACACATCCACACATGCCTCCCACATAGGCTTTTAAAAGTAGCTTACCTATGTATGTAGTTAGAAAAATGATATGAGTATTTATTCCTTGAGCACCTGGACATTTGCAGGTGCAAATGAAATTCTAGTTTGCTTTCAAATTACCACCTCATTTAAGTGTCAGGGTATTTTTGGGACAGAAATTTCAAAAACACCAGCAAATGAAGCATAGGAGAGGAAGGACTCAAAAGGGGCAATGCTGATGCCAGTTTCTTTCTTGTTTTTTGGTACGAGGGATTGAACTCAGGGGCACTCTACCACTGAACCACATCCCCAGCCCTATTTTGTGTTTTATTTAGAGACAGTGTCTCACTGAGTTGCTCAGTGCCTTCCCATTGCTGAGGCTGGCTTTGAACTCGTGACTCTCCTGTCTCAGCCTCCCAAAGTACTAGAATTACAGGCATGCACCACCACGCCTGGCTTGATGCCAGTTTCTTGAATTTAGAGTAAATTAGTAGTGAAAATTGTCATGGAGACACAGAATATATTTATGTATGCTAAAAACTCTAAGCTTTTTATTATGTGGATATTCAATAAAAGCAACAATAATCAGAGAAATGAGTTTTAGACATTAAAAAACTAACTCTATGAAAAGAATATACTCAGGGACTCTGATTATCTCAGTTATTTTGAAAAAAAATTATCAGGTTGTAGTGAATTTGTATTTACCACACATGATTATTTAGCTAATAGCATGACACAACTCATGTTCTAAAATAATAAGCCAAATTATTCCCTTTCCTTTATGTATTTTGATGCTAGGGATTGAACCCAAGGCTTTGCACATGGTAAGTACACACTCTACCACTGAGCTATACTACCAGTCCCCAAATCGTTTCTTTTGCAAAATGTACAGAAACAGTTGGTTTTCTGTAAAGGATCTGAATGACTCAATACAAGATTCTTAGACTCTCAGAGTAGCAGTTTTCCATAACAAAAGCCCTTTGGATCAAGTTCAGGATGGTCTCCTTTGTGGAGCTGGATCAATTTCAGTGGATTCACTTGGAGCCTGATAGGAAGAGCCATCCCTGGTCATTCTTGGTGATTAGTGTGCTTTGCAGTAAAAAATGAGAAAATCTCCTCAAGCACTATCTTGTTTTTGAGAGTTGGGCCTAGTTATATTTCAAGGGAAGTATATATTCAGTCTCTCCTTTGCTTAACAGTGAAACTGTATTTATGATCTACATAGGAATTTGGCTTTCAAAATTAACCACAATGATAAAAACACACACTTTTTAACGATATATTTGTAACAGTAACATATAGTCTACAGTTGGAATCTAGCTGTTGCTAGGTCTGTATGAAGCATGAAATAACATTTAATGCCCTCATGCTTTTCTCAATGCTCATGAATACTCAGCTTTTACTTTATAAATCTCTACTTTTCCTGCATTAACGAATGTTACACAAATTACTCAACTGCAGCTCTTGTTTACTCAGGGTTACTGGTAATGCAATAATCTAACCTACCTTTATGTATTGCAGATATGTGACAAGTTTATAATCTGCTTCCTGCATTGAGATCTTGTCTTTTTTTTTTTGAGATGAGGTCTCGAACTTATAATCTTCCTGCCTCAGCCTCCTGGTCAGCTGGGATTACAGGTGTACAACCACCCTACCCAGCTTTGCTTTGAGGTCTTTGAACTGCTGTCTACCTTCCAGGTATCTTCATGTTCCTGCTTCCTTTCAGCAATATGAGCGTTTCAAGATCCTACTCTAATAAAGCTGAAAGCTGTACCATGCTATCACTATTCAAACACAACACATACTTCAGAGTGATTGATATTTTCTATCAGGACGGCATTTTTTTCTGGATATTTTTAGTTTTGATATTTTGAAGTAATATAGTCAGAACTTCGCTATGTTTAACTCAGACTCAAATCACCTTACTCCCAAAGCATCCAATATAAGATGTACGTTAATCTTAAGGAAATGCCTTGAGACAATAAACCAACATGTAGCTTGCTCAAATGAACTAAAGGCCTGGCTCATTCATGAATGTATAATGAATTTACATGGAGATGGAAGAGTTATTTACCTTTTCTACCTTGTTTCTCCTAAGCACTAGACAGTGGAGGGGCTCTGTCCATTCACTCACAGACCCATCCATAGATTCGTTCGTTCCTTCCACAGGTGATTTGAAGTGGCCATCCAAAGGAGAGAGCACTATGAGCCTGACACTATAAGGAATGTGACAAAGAAACTGAATGAAAGATTACCCATTTGCAATGACTTAGTATATAACTTTTATACTTTAGATTTTAACATTATGAAATTTAACATGATCATACTGTTCTGATTAACATCTTGAATTCCCTAATCCTACCAACATTTATTTCAATATCTGTTGAAATGATATCAAGCCTGAGGCAGAATCAAAATGGTACACATCAATCAGAACATAAGTTTAGGTTTAATACTCAGGATGGGCTAGAATGATATAAATGAGTAAAGCTATTCAGTTTTTTAAAGATAAAGAATTTTTATTTCAGGCTGGGGATATAGCTCAGTTGGTAGAATACCTGCCTTGCATGCACAAGGCCCTGGGTTCAATCCTAGGCACCACAAAAAAAAAAAAAAAAAAAAAAAAAGAATTTTTATTCTTTCTAAGAAATAGGACTGTTGCACTTAAGATAATTTGGGTGGCAAGAAAAAGGGAAATAGAATGAATTAGACCATAAACTTCTTTTATTCTGAGTTACATTATTCACAAAGATCTTTATTATTAGCTTAATGATTAAAAATTATCTGTCTATACAAGTTCATAAATATGTATACATATGTACTTTCCCTCTGTTTTAGCTTTTAGGAATCTTCCACTGAGTTGGAAAAGAAAATGTCTCGTGCAAGCTACAAAGTGGACCCCCTGCTCCAGAACATGTGGAATGGGAATATCTAACAGGGTAACCAATGAAAACAGCAACTGTAAAATGAAAAAAGAGCAAAGACTATGTTATATTCAGCCATGCAACAGTAGTATATTACAGACAGTAAAGGTAAAGCTTAGATTTAATTATAATTCACTATTAAGAAATTCCTAAAAAGTTACGATATTTTGAAAGGAGGGTTAGTGTTTGATAATAAAAATAAAACCACCTCACTGAAACTCTCAAAATCAAATTATCTTAGAGGAAAACATTAATCACACTTTGTGGTAAAGTTTTACCTAGTAGAGGTAAGGTTAACCGGTTGATCCTAGATATTCTAACATCTTAATAATGTGCGTCTTGATTAGCCTGATTTGTTGTGGTAAACCTGCACAGTGTTTTCTAAGAGTAGATCCTAGATTCTTTTTTCCTTTCCACAGTAATTCTACATAGTGGAATCAAAGTAATGAATACAGAATTGTGGTTAAATAGATATTAAGACCATCAAGTAGAGAAGATCTGATCTTAAGTTATATATCAACTTTGAGGTAGACCACACCATTTCCAAAATGCTCTGTACTTATTAGATAGTAAACCTGTCAAAGGACTGTAATGAAATACATACCCTAAGAAAGAGTGTGTTGATAAAACTAGAACTGGTCCCATTTTTTTGGGGGGGGGGGTACTGGTGATCCAAACCAGGGGTGCTTTACCACTGAGCCACATCCCCAGCCCTTTTAATTTTGAGACAGGGTCTTGCTAAGTTGCTGAGGCTGGCTTCAAACTTAAAATCCTTCTGTCTCAGCCTCCAGAATTGCTGGGATTACAGGTGTGTGCTACCACACCCAGATGGTCCTATTTCTTAAACTAGACAACTGTCTCAAAGGAAGTTTTTAGAAATGCTGCAAAATCCTTCTAATTACCAACGCATTCCCTATCTTATCAGCAAGTTGACAACCCAATTTTAAAGGGATTAATATATGTGCTGTAGTCTTTGATATTAAAGAAATTTCCACTTATTGGGGAATTGAGTAAAGGACAGACAGCAAGAAACACTGGAGAGAGTGTCCTATAATATGATGGAGTGAACAGGGAGGGTGGACTTCTGGTGAGAGGGGGTTTTAAAGAAGAGAAGAAAAGGTGCTGGAAGTCATTAAGCAACAACTAATATTAATGCCCCAGTAAGAATTTCTCCAGTGTTGGGGTCGCAATTTTACGTGTACATATATGCTATTAAAATGTTTTACACAATATTTTTCTATATGACTGTAATCAAATTTAATTTTATGTATCTTTTCAGATTCCTAAAGGAAAAAGATGCCAACCTATTTTCCAACTGTCCAAAGCTGAAAAATTTCTCTTTTCTGGGTGCTTAAGTACTCAGAGTTACAAACCCACTTTTTGTGGAATATGTCTGGATAAGAGATGTTGCATTCCTAATAAGTCTAAAATGATTACCATTCAATTTGATTGCCCAAATGAAGGCTCATTTAAGTGGAAGATGCTCTGGATTACATCTTGTGTATGTCAAAGAAATTGCAGGGAACCTGGAGATATATTTTCTGAGCTCTTGATTCTGTAAAACTAAGCATGTAGGGGGGCAAAAGTTAAGGTTAGTCATTATGTCACATAATCAAGAAACTAGAGTGGTTATAAAAGGGTGACAATACTTTCGAGTTTAAAACAGAATGTTTAGCTATTCTCAGATAACTAAGATACCAGACTTGTCTAAAAGAGGTTCTAAAAATACATATAAAACTTGAGAAACCTGAAATTAAACTCATTTTAAAAATATATCCTATAATGCATATAATTTTGGTACCATGTAAGCAGTTTATATATAATAAAAAATATAATTTATAAGAAAACATGTTATTCTCCAAAATCTGGAACACTTTGTTAATGATGTGTAATAAGGCATATTAAATTTTAAAAATTTAATCTATGTGGCAATATTGCCTAGGCTTTCATCAGATGATAATCATTATAGGGCAAACAAGATTTTGTATTCCTTAACAGAAAATTAAGATTAAACTGTAAATTTATTTATACTTTAAATTGCCCTATACTACCAATTAAAAGATTTCTCTTGGGAAAGAGAAAATAAAGCTATTTTGGCTACTGTTAAGTGTACTAGAAATTATTATGAAAAACTAAATTTCCAAGATAAAAGACCAACAATAGTATTACTTTGCAAAGGAAAGAAACTTAAAAGCAAACACTAAACAAAACACATAAGATTAGTTTGTCTTGAAAACAAACTGTTCTTACAAATCGCTTCCTTAAATGATATGACTAAAAATAATGTTAAAGAATCAAAGTGGAGATTATAGTAACTGAAACAACTTCACTAGAGTATAACATAGCCAGTGAAGAAACCGATAAGCTTGGTAATGTTTTATTTATTTATGAACTGGTGACATGTAAAAACAACAAGTAGCACTGTTTGAAAATATGGACATTTATTACAAAATCAACTAGGTTGATAAAAAAGTAATTATACTTAATTTAAAAGTATAAAAAGTTTTTTATAAAAGAAATACAGTATCTTTAACATTTCTAATAAAGCCTATCTCTAAGTTAGGGGATATTACATAGAAATATTTATATTTTATGTTCAATTCCTAGCATATATTTTTAAAGAATCAATTTAAACAATATCAAAATATAAATTATAAATAAATATAAAAGTGTATCTGTACAAGATTTTTATCAAAGACATGATTATTGGTGTATAAGTATTAGGTAATAAATAAAGAAAATGGTTAAAGAACTCTGTTCTCTCAATTTTGATAAACTGCTTATAGTGAAGGTAATAGGATTTTACTAATTTCACACACTGGTATCAATGAATTGTGATTAAACAGAAACCACTCTTTTATAGACAAAATACTCTGTGATAATATGAAAAACAAAGTGAATTTTCTGAATCACAAAAATGCTGAAAAAAAAAACAGGAAAAAGTGACAGTCATATTTCTTGGTTCCCTTTTCACACAGCTACACTTAGCCTAGGGAAGTCCTCCACAGGCATGCTCTTTGTGGCATCTAGTTGGTTATACTCCTGGATGAGTGCTGACAAAGATGACACAGCTTCTGTGAAACAGCTCTCCTCCATCCCTTCAACCTGTAGATAGTGATGGAGGTGAGCCTGTAAATACAAAAGTGGGTAGCAATTACCATTCCAGGAACTTTAATACATACAAATATCCCATAAGGTAAAATACTGTTAAAATTATAGTACATTCAGCTTTACAACAGAAATGAGAACTTGAGTCAAGGATTTTGCCTAAATCCTCTAAACTCAGAAAATATATCTCATTTAGAGTAAAAAGAGTAATAGTAAGCCTCTCCCCTTCAGTTAGTCAGTACAACAAAATGGTAGATGAGGTTGGTCCTGATTTGGAATGTGATATACCTAAAAGAGCCGCAACAAACAGCTAGGAAGGCGAATGATTACCTTTTTCTTGTAGAGCCTCATGAACCTCTCTCTCAGTTCCATGAAGGTAGGCTTCACGCACGTGTTATTTGCTAAAGCTAATAATGAATGAGAGTGGCCCACAGGAGGTACAGAACACAGGCTGGTCTTCCAGCCTTCTTGATTCCAGAAGACGAACTGTAGAGAAGGTTTTAATCTGAGATACAAAAACTCAAAGGTAAGAACTAAGGTGCAAAAAAATGCCACATGGTGGTAGTGTACATTAGTTAAACAGAGACATTACTGATGGACCATTCTAATTGCTTAGTTTAAGCTATCCCTTTTTAACAGTATTATTGGACAATGTGATAGGGAATTAAGAGACATTTAATAGGAATACATTAAATCAGCTGTGATGGTGACTGAAAAAGCTAGAAACACATTCTTTAAGACTAGAAATCTGGAGATAAAAGAAGGGTGTTATAATTTTGTAATTCAATGGAGTAGTTTTTCTACAAATGAACTGTCAAATAGCAGAGCGTAAACACAAACTGTGCAGTAATAGTGGTGGTAATAAAAACTATTAGCTATAATTTTTGAACACTTTCAGAAAATAAAACATCATGTATCACTTAATATTCATAAATACCAACTTTGTACGATTACCACTCTTATATTACACTTGAAGAAAATAAGGTACAGGAAGGCTAAGTGTTCAAGGTCACATTTTAGGAGGTGACATTGCTATAATTTGAGGAAAGAGTGTCTTAACTACTATGCTACACTGTTCCAAGCAGTACACATAAATTATCTTGAAAAATAGAAACCAAACCTTTCAATATTTCTGCGAAGATCTGAAATCTGTACATTTCCTCTAACCATGAGGGCACAGGCGAGATAAAGGCTATGTTTGGGATCTGCTTGAATTAGCTGGTGATCTTTACTAAAAGCATCTGAAAACATCTGATCCAACCTAGAACAATAAAGAGTCACTGTTTATAAAAAAAAAATTGTTTCTTCAATATGTAATTATAAAATGAGAAGAGAGTCATCCATAGGTAAATAAAAAAATTCACAGTGTACTAATATTAGAATATATACCATGTATTCTAAATATATTAAATAACTATCATTCTCTCAAAGCAATCTTTATGGTAAATATAAGGAACAATCATGTAACATCTTTCAATTTTTTTGGGGAAAAAAGCTTTTTCAGTATATTGGTGATTTCAGGTAACTAGAAAATATAGACTGTAGCATTAGTACAATGTGGTAGTGATTTCTGAAATCCCATTTTTGCTCAGTTCAATATGCTTATCTAATTCAATAGTATCCCAACTATCAAAACTAATTGTCAGGCCATATTAAGACCATTCCTTTGTAAAATACATCATATATAAATTAATCATTAGGAGGAAACTATCAAAGTACAATGTAATGTTCTCCCTTATAAGATTAAACTCTGTAGTAGTGTTCCTAGACAGGAAGACTTTAAACTGAAGTCTTATGTCTAAAGGATAAAAAGTAAACGAACGTCTTCAGTTAACAAGAGGGAAAAAGTAACTGACAGTTTATATCTAACAACATACAGCTTCTAAGTCCTCAATATGACCCCACTATGGTTCTTAACTACCATTTAACTCAATACGAATACGATGAGATTCCTGATATTCACTCGAGCTAGACCTGTGCTGAACCTGCAGAGTATGTGGGAAGAGCTGCAAAAATCTGTGCTATTTATTTGTCCAGTATTTATTAAATCTGTCAGGCACTATTCTAAGTACAAGAGACCTAGCAGTGAACATAATAAAAATTTCCTGATAGAATGCTTGCCTAGTACACACAAGGCCCAGAGTTTCATCCATCTCCAGCACCAAAACAAAAACAAACAAACAAAAAAACCCCTACCCCCAAAAACAAAAACAAACTTCCTACCCTAATGGAGCTTATGTTCTATACTAATTATTTTACAGAAAGAGGGAGGGAGGACTCCCTAAAAGGGCAGGTGAGTGTATAGATAGTTAATAATATGAGCCCGCCCTTAAGTATGACTTAAGGACAGCTCATTAGTGAGGAATTTGGAGAGACTTTGAAGAAAAGGCTCTCTCAAGGTTATTGTTCGGGGCCATCTGGTGCACTAAGGAGCTTTTGGTGCCTCAGAACTTTCAACCTTTGATCCTGTGAGTTTTGGAACCTGGCCAGTTCCCACCTCACAGAGATTTAATAGCCTAAGGCCAGCTGCATAACCCTGGACTGCATGTTGGGAGGGGTTGCTGGGCCTTTTTAAGTCCTCCAAAGGAGAAAGAAGAGAGAAGAAGAAATTCCAACTAGAGAGGAGAAGAAGGGATCCAACTGGAAGAAGAAGGGATCCAACTGGAAGAAGAAATTCTACCAGAGAAGAAGATATTCAACCGGGGAAGAAGGAATCTGATGCTTTGAGTGAGAAGAAGGAATTTGACTTGTGGGAAAGAAAGCTGACTCTCACCTATGTTTTTTACCCTACCCTCAGAGTTGCTCCTTTTACCCAAGGATAGGTGTTGAAGGTGTTGATGCTGTTTTGAGTAAAGAGGAAGGATCCTAACTCTCACCTATGTGTTTACCCTACCCTCAGTGTTGCTTCTTTTACCCGAGGATAGGTGTTGAAGGTGTCGATGCTGTTTTGAGTAAAGAAGAAGGATTTTGAAGGTGGTGATGGTGCTTTGAGGAGAAAGACTCTAACCTATCTGTTTATACCATTCTTGATGTTGCTTATTTTACCCAAGGCTGGGTGTTGGAGGTAATGATGGTGCTTTGAGTGTACCTGCAAACCCGTGTTGTGTTATCTGGTGTTGATTGGTGAGTGCTTACTGGGCTAGAGTCGCTCTCTCTTTCTTTTCTTCTATATTATTGATTTATTATATACAATTTTCAATATTGCAAAGTATAACTGTTGCTTGCTTATTGTTATATTATCTCATATTAAAGCTTATAAAACCCATCCTGTTGTGAGGCTGGTGATTCACCCCACGAATCTGCCTAGATAAATTAGTCTGGGATCCAGACCAAGACAGTGAGTTTTGGGAATTTCCTCAATCCTTTGTGATTATGTTCAAAATTTTGGTATGTATGTGGTTTTGAACATTTTTTATGAAGCTGACTTATAGACATTACTTTAGGGATGGATACTCAAACAATTAAGAGCCACCATACAACAAGCAGGCCCACACATGTTTAGTTTCTTAAAAGATATAAAAACTAGTGAGGAACTATTATAATTATTGGGATGTGTGTTAAAGGTGTACATTCTACTTATTAGATATACTAATTTAATATGGTGGGCTGATAATAGTAAACATTCAATGATGAACATGTTTCATACACTGTGTATGATACACACTTAACTAGTTAAGGCCATTATAATCCCAGGCAGACAAGGAATTCAGTTATGCCTATTAGATGGCATAACTGGTCACTTGCTATGGGCTCAAATGAAAGTTTATCAATATCACTTGTAATATTCCTGCACCATAGAATCATTTTCTTGCCAAAACTTTAACTATAAAAAGGAATCTTTAGTTTTTGTTTTCTCATTTACATTCTATCTCCTTACAGAGTTTGGCAGGACCTTTTTCCTTTTAACTGTGAATGCCAAGGTGAACTTTTTAAGCTCATCATCACTATACATGCTCAGATTATCTTAAAACCACAATGTCTGTAAGTTAACTTTACTTTTAATGTAAACTTTAATTTTAAAACTAAAAGCCTCAAAATTACATGATTAGATTTAGTTTCAAATAGTTTGATATTTTTAAACAATTACTTCTAATGAAAAAATGGCTGTTATCAACTGTATTTCATATACTTCTCACAAATAAAATGATCCTGATAACTAGACTTATTATATACTTTTTCTTTTAAATTTTTTAAAAAAAGTATGTCAGATTCTAAAGAAATTGAAATTAAGTTATATCTTACCTCCGAGGAGGAATGTTAACATCTGCCAGTGTACACAGAGGTGTTAGACTTGACACAAGATAATGAAGTTGTGGAAAAGGAACTAAATTCATGCTGATTTCATTAAGGTCCATGTTAAGGGCCCCTTCGAACCTTGCAGAGCTAAAAGTTTGACATTAAAACAATGAGAAAACATTTTAATTTTAAAAACATATGCTTTGAATGTAATTTGACTATTCACAGTTGGCATTTTCTCAAATACTTCTGTACACTATTCAGGTTAGATACAGCTCCTTTTTTGGTATTACTGAAAGTTAATATCACAAACAATTATTTACAAGGATAATTAAAAACAACACATAACATCTATAGCAATTCTTATTTCCAAATTACCTAAAGTGTAACTAACATACCATTAAACTTGCTCATTACACAAAGTATTTATTTAAAACAGAATTTAGGTCAATAATTATTGTAGAAACTTTACTAAATTTTTTCATATGCTTGATTCATTCTATGATCTGGAATATAAAAATGCCCCCAAAATCTTTTTTTTTTTTTGGTACCAGGGATTGAACTCAGGGGTATTTGACCACTGAGCCACATCTCCAACCCTATTTTGTGTTTTATTTAGAGACAGGGTCTCACTGAGTTGCTTAGCACCTTGCCATTGCTGAAGCTGGCTTTGAACTCACGATTCTCCTGTCTCAGCCTCCCAAAGTGTTGGAATTACAGGCGCGCACCATTGCGCCTGGCCAAAAAATCTTTGAGATCAAAGTTATGGAAATCTTTTGGATCAGCTAACAAGGAAGTATATATTATTAAGTGGTTTAAGAGATTAAAATGTTCTACAGCAAAATAATTTTAATTTGTCTAAACAAGTGTTTCTCCAATGCATCTACCATAAAACTATTATTGAATACCCACTAATATTTCATGGAATGTACTTGTAGGAAGTTGCTTCATAGTCATAGGATTTAAACTCTGGTCTATCACGCCAAGAGATAAAAATATAAGAAAAGAAAATAACAAAAGAAGCTCTCACAACTTAAAATGCTACTACAAAAATCTAAAACATCATCAAAAGCACAGTCATGTTTTTAGACAAGGTTACCTTGTTAGGTTAAGCAGCAGATTTGCCACAATGTTGTTCATTGCATCAAAGGGCTTCTTGTGCTGCTTTTTAAAAGCCCCAGCACTTGAAGTAATCAGACTCTTTGCCTTCACAGTTTTACCCAACTTTCCAGAATTCACCATGAGGTCAATTTTGCTAATGATGTCAAATAAAGACTTTTGAAAGAAAGATTTGAGAGAGACTATTAAGAGGAGTGGACACAGATGAGCTATTAGGAAAGTAGGGAAAGAAAAACAATTTAAACTTATTTTTTTTCTCTTAGATGAGAATGCTAAAAACTGAACAGTTCATGTTAAATGCATAGACACAACACAGGATAAACTTTGTACATAAACTTTGTCCATAAATTCCAATTTAATTTCTTACTTGATTGTCAATGGGCAATACACAGTCTGCATGCTCGTTAAGTTCCTTCATTGCCAAGATGCTATTGTAAGGTGAAGTTATGACATCATCCTCACCAGAAGGATAAACTGAAGTCACAAATCTGTATACTTCTGGGAATTCATCTTCAAGCACCTTTAAAAGAAATGTACCAAGTCCAGATCCTGTTCCTGAGGATTAAAATTTCAAAATGAAAATAGTATAAATGATTCAGAATATAACTGTGAGGAACTTGGAATTTTTGTTTTATTTTTAGAAATAATTTTCAATTTATTTGTGTGATTATGTTTAACTAATCTAATTTCAGATAAAGAAAGAAGGGCAGTATGGGTAGTAAGACTTAAAAGTCCTGAATTCCATCTCTGTGACCACAAGTTTGGGATGGCTTTCTATATTTCACTTTTTCATATATCTAAACCATTAGATGTCAAGAGAACTGAACAGTGAAAAATTCAACTAAGACAGTATTCAAATCACACTTAATATCAAGCAATTTAAAAGGGAAAAAACCTATCTTGACAGCGTTGGTATAGTATACATACAATTTTTTTTTGTGTGTGGGGGGGTAGGGAGTACTGGGGATTGAGCTTAGGGGTACTCAACCACTCAGCCACATCCTCAGCCATATTTGTATTTTATTTAGAGAGAGGATCTGAGTTGCTTAACGCCTTGCTATTGCTGAAGCTGGCTTTGAACTCGCGATCCTCCTGTCTTAGCCTCCTGAGCCAGTGGGATCACAGGCGCACACCACCTTGCCCAGCTATATATACAAGCTTAATGATGAAGAAAACTGTTATGCCATTAAGTAACTTAAAAAATGAGTCAAAATTGTTTAAAGCATGTCCACCTTGAATTTACAAAGTTTTCAAATATGAAATATTGTTGCCACCATTTAAAAGCAAAAATTCTAGCCATCTCATTAAAGATAATTTTCTGATGTGTAAGTTACATTTAAAATTCAGATTTTTTTTCCCTTTTGGTAGTGCTGGAGATTGAACTCAGGGGTGTTCTACTACTGAGCTAAATTCCAGCCTTTTTTATTTTTTATTTTGAGATAGGGTGTCACTAAGTTGTCCACTGGCTTTGAACTTGAGATCCTCTTGCTTCAGCCTCCTGAGTTGCTAGGATTACAGGTGTGTGCTGCTGCACCAAGCTAAATTCAGAAATTTTTAAGAACTTAGACAAAGTTGGAATCTTCTAACTTGGGGTTTTTCAACCCATAGGATGTGAACTATAAACTAATTAGTGAGCTATAAACTAATTATTAGATTGATACCAGTATTTTTTTATTCTTAAATGAATGAGGATGAAGAATCAATGTGTCACATATTACATGAGTAAGTAAGGTTTTCTGAATCTTGTTTGTCTGTGTGTGTGTGCATGGGTAGTTGTGGGTGTGGGGGGGTTTGTGTTAGGATACGACAAACTTATTATTAAACTTATTACTCTTATTATCCTTGTTAAAAAAATTTAATGCCATTGGCCTAAATTATGCAAATAAATATGAAAAGGCTATGATGCTAAAAATACTACATGAAAAAGATTTTTTTGGGGTAGTCTTTAATGGCAGTGTAGGGAAATGGAAACTTAAACATTGTGGCTAATATATAAATTGGTACAATATTGTAGAGAGGTGTATTAGTGACATCAACCAAAATTGAAAAAGCTCATATTCTTTGGTCTCATCTTCCTTTTTGGGAATATTGTCTATAGCTATAGTGGCACAAATGCATTATATTAGTACAAAGATAAAACTTTCTTGATTATGATGGTCTTCTAAAGGAATAGTTACACAGTAAATACAATTTTAAAATGCCATGACAGTGAATAAAAGATATGTCAATCATATATAACCTACTGAATATAAAGTCAATTTCAGCCTGGAGAGAAAGTGTGGAATTTTTAAAATTTATTAATCCTATTTTAAAATTAGCAAATTATTCTGTTTCTATTTCATGGAGCAGGGGAACAAAATGCTTTAGTTCTAAGTTATAGGCTTCCCTGGGCAAAAAAAAGCTATGTAGATCATATATTTCTAGTTCAAGTCAATTAATTACCATGTAATAGATTATGTCAAGAAATTAACTGAAAGAAGTTTTTACTTTTATTTTCTTATTGGAGATGAGAAAATGTGAAGGTGGTTAAAGAAAGTACATCAATGCTGAGTGTGATGGCACATGCCTGTAATTCTGTGGCTTGGGAAGCTGAGGCAGGAGGATCATTAAGTTTGAGGCCAGCCTCAGAAACTTAGAATTTGTCTTTAAAAAAAAAGGGGAGGCTAAGGATGTGACTCAGTGGTTAACTGACCGTAGGTTCAATCCCTACTACCAAAAAAACATAGTATATTGATACTCTCTGGTAAACAAATATAGTAATGTGCCAGAAATGCTCAATCCTAGTTAGGATGTAAAACTGAACAAGAAAACTCTGGGGAAAAATAAGTGTTCCCCCTAAACTCTTTTTTTTTTTTTTTTTTTAATTTTTTTAGTTGTTGATGGATCTTTATTTTTTTTATTCATTTATTATTTATACGTGGTGCTGATGATCGAACCCAGTGCCTCACACATGCTAGGCAAGCGCTCTACCACTGAGCTACAGTCCCAGCCCCCACCTAAACTCTTATATACTGAAAAGTGGCTAAAAATTTTATGAAAGAAGCTAAAGGTATAAGAAATTTTATTTTTCCAATTTAGCTGTTGGCTCTTAAAAAGGACTTAAAAACAAAATTGGTAGTAGTGACTCAATTTCACAGAATTTTAAGGTAAGCTGTAATGTACAAACATTCAAATACACACATATACTCTAAATAGTTTTATCTTTATTCAGCATAGGTCTGAAAACAAGACTTATGTTTGCAAAATGAATTCCCACTTGGATTTTAGCATTGTTATAGTCAAATGAGTGAATAACTTTACCTCCTCCCATGGAGTGTATTATAAAGAAACATTGCAAACAATCACAGTGCTCTGCCGACTTTCTCAGTTTCTCTAAAATCTGTTCTTGGTAAAGACTGCCAAAAACTTTGTGACCTACAGCCCTGAAAATAAGAATACAGATTTAGAAACAAAAATCCTTGCATTTATTACTTCTTGATTTTATTATTTGTTCTAAATAAAACGATAATGGAAAAATTTGAAAACACATTTTAATTATACTCAGTAAAATCTATTCTTGCTTCAGTAAGTCATACTGTAATATCTTGAAGATAGTAGGTAGAATGTTTCATATATATTACTTTTCTATAATTCTCAAATATCCTGATAATTCATCAGCAGAGGATCCCAAATTATGGTTTTCTAATTTCATCTTCTCAACTTTTCTCTTGAGATATAATCACAACAAAATAAGATGTCAGTTACCTATTTTTCTCTCATTTCCATTTAAGGTAAATTCTGAATGGCAGTGAACTTACACATTAAAGGTCAGAATGAAGTCAACTACAAAGACATCAGAAACTTGAAATGTTAAACTAACCTAACTCTGATTTAAAACAGGAGGAAAAGTACATTATGCTGTTATTACATAAAATGGCAAATGTAGAAAAATGATATTCTCTGCAGGTCTTTTTGGTTATTTGAATTTACAAGTATCACTAATGATGAATTATAAAAATGATTTTTCCATCACACACGCGCAGTTAGGCATAATTGAAAAGTTACATAATAAGTTATATGACAATTAGAGAAAAGCTAGTTGGGAGCTTAGGTGTACTCACTTATTAAGTGACTCCTCTCTACATGAGTCTCTAAGAACAAAAGATTCAAATTCAGGCTTTAATGAAATGATACATCACTCCACATTATGAACCTGAGGTGGTAAATATTTGAAGTAAAAAATATGAGGTTGGCCGATAACAACAATTTTTTCTAAAACAGTGTCAATGTGAATTCTTAAATGACCACTGTTGGAGGTGTTTTTTCCCCTAACACAGAATAGACTATTATATATTTAAGGGTCAAAATATCATCAGGTTCAGCCTATATGCTAGGACACAGGTCTGACTTGCATCTTTGTATCCATTCTATTAATATTAACTTTGACCAAATGGAGAACTTGAGTCGTAATGAAAGTAAGAGAACAGTTTATGAAAGTACTTCAAACTTCTGTCACTACTTAGTGCTATATAATAATCAATCTGGAAGATGGCGGCGTAGAGAGAGGCACCATCCAGGCACCATCCAGTCTCACCAAACTACAGATCAAAATTTTGCGACAAAAATTTCTTCCACCCAACTTTTCGGCAGTAAATTACAGTCATCATCACAGAAAATTTCACTTTCGCGTGGAAGCAGTGCAAGCGGTCTTCGCCAGAGCGCGTCTCCAGCAGCAGTGGTCGCAAACGGCCGCGGGGCAGTGCGACCCCCGCGGCTCCGCAGAACTCACCGCGGGTAGGAACTGCGTCTACTCGAGAAAACTGGATCCAAAACCCAATCAACCACACAGGATCTAAGCAAGCTCGCGTGGTCCCACGACCCCAGCCGTCAGCCACTGGGGAGCGCGCCAGCGAAGGCAGCGCTACAAAGGAAGATTGGGACCGCACCAGTTCTGCTCCAGAATGCAGGGCAAACAAAGCAGCGGAGGGAGCAGATCTGCTAAAAGGAACTTCCACGGGGACACAGACAACAGGAGATTGGAGACAGCTACTGCGAGCCTCTGGGAGTATAATCGAAGTGGGACATTGGAAAACAACTCTGTACAATCTTCCACGGACAGCTTCACCAGCGAACCAGAAATTAACCAGGTTGGGACTCTCAC
>PVHX01022303.1:10980-28049 GCA_004024805.1 Geosciurus inauris | reverse complement strand
TTTTTTTAATTTTTTTTTTTTAGTTATAGATGAACACAATACCGTTATTTATTTTATGTGGTGCTGAGGATCGAACCCAGTGCCCCACACATGCGAGGCAAGCGCTGTATGGCTGAGCCACAACCCCAGCCCAATTTATTATTATTTATTTTCTCTTATTTAGCAGAATCTACAGTCGTTAGAACTCTTACATGTAGGGCAATAGGATTATTGGCTAGGTACATTGTAGAAACTGTTTCTGCATGACTTGGAAATTGGGCTAATTTTTAAGTACCTTCAGTGCTAAGATTTCATGATTTTTTTTGCTGCTTGCTTTAGACCTTTTAGCCTGATATCTGTTGAAAATATTAATTATTTGTATATCAAATGCAATACAATCTTTGACATTTCTATGTATGCATTTTAATTTCTAGTTTGAGGAGGAAAATGAAGAAATCGGAGGAGGTGCGGAAGGTGGACAGGGTAAAAGAAAGAGACTTTTTTCTAAAGAATGTAAGTTGTATTTAACAATGATTTTTATTACAGATTGTGAATTTTTTTTTTTGCACCCGGGATTGAACTCCGGGGTACTCCACCACTGAGCCACATCCCCAGCCCTATTTTGTGTTTTACTTAGAGACAGGGTCTAACTGAGTTGTTTAGCGCCTCTCCATTGCTGAGGCTGGCTTTGAACTCGCGATTCTCCTGTCTCAGCTTCCCAAAGTGCTGAAATTACAGGTGTGTGTCACCATGCTGTCTCAGACTGAAAACTTGAAACTATCCTTTCAAAGTAGATTCATTGTTCTGAATGTGTTTCCCTGTAAGGACAATATTCTCAGATCTGCCTCAAATTTTGTTTAACTTTTGAATCATATATAGTAACCATCCTAACCCCATTTATTTATTTTTACACACACACATACACAATGATGAAATGTGGTGTTTTAATTCAGGGCAGAACATACTTTTTTTTTTTTTAAATGCGTTTCAAGTCATAGTACATAAACAGAGCTCAGTTTTTCCATTTCTCTGGTTGCAAATCATAAAGAGTCACACTATTTGTGTCTTCATACATGCACCAGGGGTAGTAATGACCCATTCGATCAATCATCATTACTATTCCCATTTCCCTTTCCTTCCTCTCCCCTCCCCCCAGAACATACTTTAATTAGTTTTTATGTCATCTTTGAAGAATAGAAGCAGGGACTCCTTTGACTGTAAGCCATAGGTAGAGATGGATCCTGGAACAGGTGCTGAAAAGGGTGAAACTAAATTGGAACTTTAGAGTAAGGCAATGAACAGGGCAAGAAGGTGCTGAACAGTGTGAGGCATTACAGTGACTGAGCGATTATAATGTCCTGTTCCTTCGGTGGATAAATTTGACCTTTTTTGGCAGCAGCAAGAAGAGAGCTGCTGCTGCTACTGATTGTGTAGACCAACCCCTGAAGAAACCATGAAGATGTGACTTTCCATCTCCAAGTCCTGGGTCCTTAATCTATACTTATGGTTGAGTATTGAGAGATGCAACAATATAGATTTATGAATATCTGGTTTATTTAGGCTGGGTCAGACATGAGCAATTCCCAAGTGCTGTTTTTTTTTTTTTTTTTTTTTGGTACTGGACATTGAACTCAGGGGCACTCGACCACTGAGCCACATCCCCGGCCCTATTTTGTGTTTTATGTAGAAACAGGGTCTCACTGAGTTGCTTAGCACCTTGCCGTTGCTGAGGCTGGCTTTGAACTCGTGATTCTCCTGTCTCAGCCTCCCAAAGTGCTGGGATTATAGGCTTGCACCACCGTGCCTGGCTCCAAGTGCTGTTTTTTTAACCGTCCAAATCCTTTTCCATATCTCAGTTTCTCACTTAAAGCTGACTATTCCTTATTCTCTCTCTCTGAGGCCAATTTACTTCATTTGTATCTGGTTTAACTTATGTCAGCATATGAATGGAATCTCTATACCAGAGCATCCCAGTGTAATTCTTGTAATTCAATCCCACTTGTTAGCAAAGACCTTTGTTTCTACTTGGATTACTGTATTTTTGGGGATAAGAATTTGTAATCTTTTTTTTAAAATATTTTATTTTTTAGTTGTAGGTGGACAGAATATCTTTATTTCATTTACCACATTTTATGTGGTGCTGAGGATCGAACCCAGTGCCTCACGTGTGCTAGGCGAGCACGCTACCACTGTGCTATAACCCCAGCCCCAGAATTTGTAATCTTGGAGCTGGGCTGTGGCTCAGTGGTAGAGTGCTTACCTAGCATGTGTGAGGCACTGGGTTTGATCCTCAGAACCACATAAAAATTGATAAATAAAATAAACATATTGTGTCCATCTACAACTAAAAAACAAAACAAAAAAAATTAAAAACAAAAAAGAATTTGGAATCTTTACAGGCTTTTTTTTTTTTTTTTTAATCTTACAGGAATATAATATACCTTACTGACCAAGATCTGTTTTCCAAAACCCTAATTTAAAAATGTTTTTTCTTGGGGCTGGGATTATGGCGCAGTGGTAGCGTGCTCGCCTAGCACGCATAAGGCACTGGGTTCGATCCTCAGCACCACATAAAAATAAAATAAAGATATTCTGTCACCTACAACTAAAAAAAAAAACATTTTTTAAAAAAATGTTTTTTCTTATTAGTATAACATAATTTCAAAGCATTCATGCATTCATTTATGTTGTTGCAGACCCTTTAACCAAAGACAGTGTACATACTTCCAATTAAGTTTCCCTTTCACAGTGAAATATGTTTTCCTGCTGGTGAATTTTACTCATCAAAATGTTAGTGGTATCTAGGTGCAATGGCTTGTGCTCGTAATCCCAGCAACTCAGGAAGGCTGAGACAGGATTTGAAGGCCAAGGCAAGTTCAAGGCTAGCCTCAGCAACTTCTTGAGGCTCTAAACTAGAGGCTCTAAGCAATTTAGCCGAGACCTGGTCTCTAAATAAATAAAAAGGGATGGGGATGGGCTGGGCTTGTAGCTCAGTGGTAGAGCACTTGCGTAGCATATGTGAAGCACCGGTTCGATTCTTGGCACCACATACAAATAAATAAAAAAATTTTTTTTTGGTACTGGGGATTGAACTCAGGGGCACTCAACCACTGAGCCATATCCCCAGCTCTATTTTGTGATTTATGTAGAAACAGGGTCTCACTGAGTTGCTTAGTGCCTTGCCGTTGCTGAGGCTGCCTTTGAACTCGCAATTCTCCTGTCTCAGCCTCCCTAAGTGCTGGGATTTCAGACTTGCGCCACCACACCTGGCTTAAATAAATAAATTTTTAAAAATAAAGGTTCATCAACAACTAAAAAACTATTTTTTAAAAAAGTGAAGGATAGGGATGTGGCTCAGTGGTAAAATACAAAATAGGGCTGGGGATGTGGCTCAGTGGTCGAGTGCCCCTGAGTTCAATCCCCAGTACCAAAAAAAAAAAAAGAATTTTGCCAGACATCACTAAATAATCAAAGCATCACCAGCAATTAATATTGATACTGGTATCACAGAGCCCTGATGGGAGGGCACATCTTGGTGTCCTTTCAAATAGTGTGTAACTTCATTCTATCATGAGAATATCAAACCCAAATTGAGAGACATTTTAGAAGATAACTAACCAGTATTATTCAAAAGTGTCAAGGTCATGAAAGTTAGGGAAAAGCTGAGGAGTTGTCACAGATTGGATGGAGAAAACTAAGGAGGCATGACAACTAAGTAGAGTGTGATCCTTGATAGAAACCTAGAACTGATGGCCTGGGGTTATAGCTCAGTAGTAGGGCACTTGCCATGCATGTGGAAGACACTGGGTTCAATCCTGAGCACTAAAGAAAAAAAACCTGGGAAAGAGGACATTAGTGGAAAACTTTTACAATCTGAATAAGGTCTGTACTTATACTTAGTTTTGATAAATATGATTATGTAAGATGTTATCATAAAGGGAAGCTGGATATAGGGCATATGGGAACTCTGTACTATTTTTACAAATCATCTGTAAGTCTAAAATTATCATTTGAAAAAAAGGCAAAAAAATATTACAGAATCTAAAAAAAGAGAAAATCTTGGCTCCTGTAGCTCAAAGGAGCTCAAACCTCTTTTTAGTGTAAATGCTAGGGATACCTCTACCCTAGGCTGGTTTCCAAGTTACCCCTTTCGTTTCTTCCCTGGGCCTGCTTTCTTCCCTTTTTATTTCTACCAGTTTTTGCTTCTCCTAAATAGGAATTATTTGTAAAGTACTTATTCCTTCACTTAGAAGTGTTCTCAGGGTTCCTTTCTTTAAAAAAAAAAGAAAAAGAAAAAAACCAACAAGTCCTTAGTGAACTGCCTGATGAATTTTACGTATATATCCTTGAAATCACCACTCAAATTGACACATTTCCCACATTTGATGCATTTTCATTCCCCTTTGAGAATCTGATGTTATAATTCTTCCCAGAAAAATGCACATATTCAGTTGTTGAAATTTTTCTGTACAATTTCAAGGGAGATTCAGGGACTTCTTGAAGCTTTATCTGTGAACTAGTTGGGATTTATAGACTATTTTGGTTAAGAATGCATGAATCAGGGGGCTAGGATTGTAGCTCAGTGGTGGAACCCTAGCCTCGCATGTATGAGGCACTGGGTTTGATCCTCAGCACCATATAAAAATAAATAAAATAAAGGTATTGTGCCCATCTACAACTAGAAATATTTTTTAAAAAAAAGAAAAAAAAAAAAAAAGAATGTGCGTGAATCCCATTGGTCCTAAACTGTGATGCATAGTACTATTGTGGGTCAGATTAATGACTCTGAAACCAGATCAGCTGGGTTCAGATTTGGGCTCCATCTCTTACTAGCTGTGTAACTTTGGGTAAGTCACTTAGCTCAGTGCCTCAGTTTTCTCATCCATAAATAGGGCATAATAATAGCATATACATCTAATAATTGTTGTGAGGATTAGATGAGTTATATATATAAAGGCCTTAAAACAGTACCTGGCATATAGTAAGGGCTATATGAGTTTTAGCTATTAGCAGTTCTTTTTATTACTCTGCATTAGATTTTTCTTCTCTTGCATGTTCTGTGGTTTCTTCAGATGACGCCTGAAAGGGCTTTGCTGACAGTTGTGTTGATCTACAAAACAAAATGTCCGCATTCTTTGTAGTAAGCTCTCTACCTTCTTTTATTTTTTATAATTAAAAAAAATTTGTAATTGTAGATAGACAGAATGCCTTTAATTTGTTTTTATGTGGTGCTGAGGATCAAACCTAGTGCGTCACACATGCTAGGCAAGTGCTCTGCCACTGAGCTACAGCCCCAGCTCCCTCTGCCTTCTTTTAATTACCATTTCTTCCTATAAGAAGGTAATTGTATTTTTTCTCATGTTCTTTCCCCTATGGTAATATCAGAAAAGATTCTTCTGCCTTCTTTTCCAGTGTCCCACTGCCTCACCCCTACACAGAAAACGCTTCTAGAAAATGCTAAACCAAGCCGGGCGCGATGGCGCAAGCCTGTGATCCTAGTACTTAGGAAGCTGAGACAGGAGAATCGTGATTTCAAAGCCAACCTCAGCAACAGTGAAGCGCTAAGCAACTCAGTGAGACCCTGTTTCTACATAAAACACAAAACAGGGCTGGGGATGTGGCTCAGTGCTCGAGCGCCCCTGAGTTCAATCTCCAGTACCAAAAAAAGCTAAACCATTGCTAGCCTTGTGTCTACCATAGTCTCCCACCTAGAGACATTCTGGGGTTGCTGGTGAATCGATGATAGAGATTAGGTCTTACTCAGTAAGACCATGTCTCTACATAAAACACAAAATAGGGCTGGGGATGTGGCTCAGTGGTCGAGTACCCCTGAGTTCAATCCTTGGTACCAAAAAAAAAAAAAAAAAAAAAAAGAATATACACATTAGTAATGGTTTAGGGAAGGAACAGGAGTTTTGTTGGAGGTTAGGTGATAAAACTGGTCAAATCTTTATTTTTTGGGGAAGAGGGATTAAACGTAGGGGCGTTTAACCACTGAGCCACATCCTCAGCCCTTTTTATATTTTATTTAGAGAAAAGGTCTCGCTAAATTGCCTAGGGCCTCACTAAGTTGCTGAGGCTGGCTTAGTACTTAAAATTCTCCTGCCTCAGCTTCCTAAACCGCTGAGATTACAGGCATGCACCACCGTTCCCAGTTTATGGTCAAATCTTTTACCAAAATCCGTATGTGGAGACAAAAAATATAATGTAAACATGTTTTGTTTTTTAAAATATTTTTAGTTGTAGATGGACACAATGCCTTTATTTAACTTATTTATATGTGGTGCTGAGGATTGAACCCAGTGCTAGGCAAGTGCTCACCACTGAGCCACAACCCCAGCCATGTAAATATGTTTTTAAACCAATATTTTGTATAACTTGGTTTACTTCTAGTTGATATGAAAAAGTATTGGTGAAATTGTCAAACCTGTTCAAGTAAACAAAAATGATTGTTCTTTCACAGTACGATGTATGATGTATGGGTTTGGGGATGACCAGAATCCTTACACTGAGTCAGTGGATATTCTTGAAGACCTTGTTATAGAGTTCATCACTGAAATGGTAAGATTCTTTCATAACTGATCTTATTAGGGGTTGGTTTGTTTGTTTTATTTTTGTAACTGGTTCTGGCTAATTGAAGAATAGGTTTAAAATTCTTTTTTAAAAAATCTAAACCTTATGGCATCCTTTTGAAATAAACTGTCCATTGAGTGCCTGTTTTGCAAAAGTTACTGGTTTCTATTTATCATTAAGGACGGAAGACTGGAGAGATAGCTCAGTGGTAAAGCACTTGCCTAGCATGCATGAGGGCCTGGGTTCAATCCCCATCACCACATAAAAAATAAGTAAATAAACAACAACAACAACAACAAAGATTAAAAAAATATATAGAATCATTATCAAAAAGGATGGAGATCATATAAATATATTCTATGCCCTCCTCTCAAATTTTATTTATAGATATAAAAATCCTTGAATAAAATAAAAATATTGCCCATAATCTCATTATTCAACATAATTTTTTTCTTTTTCTACTGTTTATTTTGTTTAAATATTTATTTTTTATTTGTAGGTGGACAGAATATCTTTATTTTTATGTGGTGCTGAGAATCAAACCCAGTGCCTCATGCGTGCTAGGCAGGCATGCTACCACTGCGCCATAACCCCAGCCCTCCACTGTTTATTTAAATACTAATGTATAGTTCCTGTCTGGATGCCCACTCCAAAGAAAAACAACAAATTAAAAATAAAAATAAATAAAGATATATAATGTTTTTCACTGTAGTGATCTTGGTAACATTCTTTTTACTCTAAATTTTGTAATACATATTTTGTGTGTTTTACTAATTACTTTAGTAGCTACATTAAATTTATTTGAATTGTTTTCTAATTTACTTAACCATTCTCTTATTGTATAAGTTATTTATAAATTTTCTTTTTTTTTTAAAACATTTACTCCTCTTTTTTTTTAAAACATTTTTTAGTTGTCAATGGATGTTTCATTTTATTTCTTTATATGTGGTGCTGAGGATCAAAACCGGGCCTGAATGTATGCGAGGCAAGCGCTCTACCACTGAACCACAACCCCAGCCCTATAAATTTTCTTTTAACTGACTGGTTAATCTTTTTAGAAAGTTTTCTGTGCTGGAGATTGACCCCAGGGCCTTGTGCATGCTAGGAAAGCATGCTACCACTGAGCCAAATCCCCATCCCTGAATCTAACATTTTGAATGATTGTATTTATAGAATTTCTCTCTCTGCCCCACCTTTTTGGAATACATCCCCAGGGATGGTGTTACTAAGTATGACTATGTTTAACTAAGTATGACTATGTTTTGGATTATTGTCTTGCTACAGAATAGAATTAAAATTACTTAGGGCTGGGTGTGTAACTCACTGGCTAAGCACTTGCCTAGAATATGCAAGGCCCTGGGTTTAATCCCCATCACCATCACATATACACACACACAAACACACAAATAGTATGCATTAAAAAGAACTTTTTTCTATCTATAAAGATAATAACAAGTAAGTATAATTTTGAATGTATTAAAGTACAAGAAGAAAATTAAAACCTGTAACTCTTCTCCCTAGAGACAACTAATTCTGACATTGGTGATTATCATTTTGTCTTTTTGTACATATTTTGAAGCTTTTTATAAAATTGGAATCGTATGGTATATACAGTCTTAGAACCAGCTTTTTCTGTTAGGTAAGTCTAGAACAATTATGCAATGACTCCTCCTTGTCATTGCATAATATTCCATCGTATTTTTAATTACTAATTGAATGGATATACTCAGCACCTATTAGTAAAATTTAATTTCTTTCTTTTTTCTTTTTTGGTGCTGAAGATTGAACCAAAGGGTGCTTTACAACTGGGCCAAATCCCCAGGTCTTTAATTTTTTTAAATTTTGAGACAGTCTGACCGAGTTGCTAAGGCTGGCCTTGAAATTGTGATCCTTCTACCTCAGCCTTTTTTTTTTTTTAAGGGGGATGTAGTGCAGATTGAATTCAGGAGCACTCAATCACTGAGCCACTTTCTCATCCCTATTTTTTATTTTATTTATTATTTAGAGACAGAGGACCACTGAGTTGCTTAGCACTTTACTTTTGCTGAGGCTGGCTTTGAACTCACAATTTTCCTGCCTCAGCCTCCCGAGCCACTTAGGATTACAGGTATGCACCACCACACCTGGCTCTGCCTCAGTCTTTTTCTTTTTTTTAATAATTTTTTTTTAGCTGTAGATGGACACAGTATCTTTATTTATTTATTTTTATGTGGTGCTGAGGATCGAACCCAGTGCCTCATGCATGTGAGGCAAGCGCTCTACCACTGAGCCACAACCCCAGCCCCTCTGCCTCAGTCTTTAGGGATTATAGGTGCCACCACACCTGGCTTTCTTAATTTTCATTTTTAATCATTAGAAGTAATGCTAATGAGCCAAGTGCGGTGGTGCATGCCTGTAATCCCAGGGACTTGGAAGCCTGAGGCAGGAAGATTTCAAGTGCACAGCTACTCAGGAGGCTGAGGCAGGATTGCAAGTTCAAAGCCAGCCTCTGCAATTTAGTGAGAACTGTAAGCAACCTAGTGTGACCCTGTTTCAAAATAAAAAGGGCTGGGGATGTGGTTCAGTAGGTGAGCACCTTTGGGTTCAATCCCTGGTACCAAAAATAAATAAATAAATAAATAAAAAGGGGCTGGGAGTGTGACTCAGTGGTTAAGCACCCCTGGGTTCAATCCCTGATACCAAAAAAAAAAAAAAGTAATGCTGTGATAAACCTTTATTTCTATACAGAATGAGTGTATTATAGGGGATGAAGTTTATTTATTTGATTTTAAGAAAACCTACCAGTATTTATTAGCTATTGAAATGGAGGAGGAGGACTCAAAGCATAAATGGGTAGTTACAAAGTAATTAGATTGTATAGATTTTATACAATGAAGACAAAAACTACATATATGAAGCTGAGGTTAGTTCAGTGGTAGAATGTGTGTTTAGCATGCGTGAGGCCCTGGGTTCAATCTCTACCACTACAATGAAAAAACAACCACAAAAAGGGAACATAAATAATTTTGATAGGTTTATGGTCCTTAATATTAAAAAAAAAAAAAAAGGGCCGGTGAAGCATAGAGAAAAACATTGCCAATTACCTAGTAGTAAATAAACAAAAGGAATGAATAGAAAGACAACTCACAAATGAATAGCTACAATAATTAGAAATCTTGAACCTCTCCAACAATCAATAAATACAAATTCAAACAATAAAATATTAGATTTAAAAATTTTAAATTTAATATGTTTCTTTGTAATAGACTCACAAGGCAATGTCAATTGGAAGACAAGGTCGAGTACAAGTTGAAGATATCGTCTTCTTGATTCGAAAGGACCCAAGGAAGTTTGCTAGGGTTAAAGACTTGCTTACTATGAATGAAGAATTGAAACGAGCTAGAAAAGCATTTGATGAAGCAAACTATGGATCTTGATAATTTTTGTACTTCATGAAATTTCATTATCTTCTGTGGAAATCATATATAATAACTGTGTATTTTCTACAGTAATGTCCTAATATCTAGGCATGTAAATGAAAGATGGAGAAACAAAGTTTTCAGCCTTTATTTTCATGTCTTTGATTTTAGAGTGATACTTGAGCCTGTAATTGCCTGCCTTTACATGACCATACTTGAATTACTTACTGGGTTTTAATGACTACACGTAAGTTAAAGTACCTTACAAATTATGCAGTTCCTTCTGACTTTTGACTATCTAAAGGACAAAGTAGTATTTATGTGTTAGGTATATTTGTGCCATTATAAGCTATACTATAGCTGTTTAATACGTGAAATCTAAATGTCATTTTGACTGAGAGCTGAGACATATGCCTTACATATTCTGAAGATTCTAGACAACAGTGGTCTGAGAGGATTATTAAAGATAGTGAATTGGTTTGTGTTTCTTTTAAAGAGATGATATTTGAAACAACAAGTTTTTGTAATGTTTATGCGTCTTAAAAGATAATTTTTTAAATATTCTTTTCTAAAGTGATTTTTTTATTTTTTAGTTTTTTAGAAACTTAAAGTTTCATGTTGATGCTTCCATGTGAAAGACTTTTTTGATTTAAAACCTTTTGGGACTTCCATTATTTTTTAAGTTTTAGAACTCATTTTCCCAATCATCTATTTTTAGTAGCAGGAATGGCAGTGTTTAATGAGGTAATGGCAGGATAAGCATTTGGGGTAGTGTTTTATTAATGTATTTGTAAGTACTTGTGGAAATGTGTAGTTGACTAAAACCATATGTAGCTACAGAAACCACTTTTGTAGTTCAGAATATACAGGTTTTGTGTGTTTAGCTTATTGCATTAAATTATTGCCCTTAGTTTAAAAGAAGGATTAAAATTGTATTTAAAGAGATCACTAAATGTTACTGTTTGTGAAACTGAACTTTTTGATTCCACTTATAAACAGTATCTATAAATCAGTAGCTGGGAAAATTTTACTTTCCTAACCTATTCATACAGGAATAAAGTATGAAAGATTAAACAGATTTTGCCTGTGATTTATAACCTTTTTATCCTCAGGATATTATGTCCATTACTGGTATTATAATTCTAGCTCAATTTGCTAAGAAGCTTTTTTTCTATCTTATTTTTATAATATACCTTGGTTTATAATGATATTCAGTGCACACCTGGGTCTATTTATTTATTTATTTTATTTTTTGGTACTGAGGATTGAACACAGGGGTACTCAACCACTGAGCCACATCTCCAGCCTTATTTTGTGTTTTATGTAGAGACAGGGTCTCACTGAGTTGCTTAGCGCCTCGCTGTTGCTGAGGCTGGCTTTGAACTCGGGATTCTCCTGTCTCAGCCTCCCTAAGTGATGGGATTACAGGCATGTGCCACCGTGCCCGGCTTATTTATTTTTTTGATTTGAAAAAGCAAAAACTAATTGAAAAGCTATCCCAGTCTAAGCTAAAATCAAGAATTAGAATGGAATAATAAGATATTATATTACTATTTTCACTAATAGAGCCTGCTCCACCCTTAAGGAGGAACTGGTAGTAACCAGCACTATGGGAGTGCTGTTAGCTGTATTTTGTGCAGAGAGATACTATATATAAACCGCCCTGACTCATATCTCCAGTCATTTTGAGTGTCTAACTATTCTACTAATGATCCTCACAAGAAAGACTTTTTAAGATTGCAAATAATAAACAACTCAAAACTAGCATAAACAAAAAAAGGAATTTATTGTCTTACCTAGCTGGAACATGGGAAAGAAGGGATGGAAATGACTTCAGGGTTGACTGGATCTAAATACTTAAGGAGAATCAAGATAGTTTCTCTATTTTTTATCCTAATTTTGGTTTTACTCTATGGCCTAGTAACATGTTGGCTAGCAGTTCTAGGGTTCCATTTTTAACAACTCCAGATCGAGGGAGCTGTTCCTAATACAGAAAATTGCAAGCAAGGGTTATAGTCATCCTGGCTGTATTCATTTTTCTTGGATAAATCATTCTGCCCAAGAAGCAGCTGTACCAAAGCTTGGATCTCAAGCCTCACTTCTGTGGTGAAGAAGGACTTGGGATGGCTGTGGGAGCTGGATATTCTTATTAGCACAAAGGGGACAGGGAGGCTGGACAGAGAAAAATACCAAATCGTCCACTCATTTGATTCATGAACTTGTTAATTTTGAGTTCTGGTAATAAGGCAGCATGGCTGTCTTCCATTATCTATGGCTGTGCTGTGTAATATAGTAGACACTAGCCACATGTAGCTACTTAAACCTAATTAAAATTAAATAAAATTAAGTTTCTCAGTTGCACTTGCTATATTTCACGTACTCAGTAATCCCATGGTCAGTGATATTGCACTGGACAGAGGTGACAGAACATTTTCATTTTTGTAGAAAATTCTTTTGGAGAGTGCTGATCTAGAGTACACAAGTGCTGGCCTAAGTTAATTCACTAAAAAAACAAAATAAAAATAAAAACTTTGGGAAAATCTGAAGCATACACCTAAGAGAATAATGAACCTCCAGCTTCAACAGCCAAAAAAATTTTTTGCTAAGTATTAAAAGCAAACCCCAGGTGTATTATTTCATCTATAAATTCTTCAGCATGTATTTCTAACAGATAAAAGTTTAAAAGGGTAACCAAATAGTATTATATGCTACTATTATTAATTCCTCAATATTCTACCCCTAACGGCCAGTATCTATTTAGATCTTCCTGATTTGTCTCTACATGTCTTTTTTGAGTATATTAGCTTTCTCTTGCTACTGTAACAAATCACTGCTCATTTATTACAAAATTATTACCAGTTTTCTGGATCAGAAATCTGACACTGGCCCCTATGCTTAAATCAAGAGACCGACGGGGTTGTGGTCCTTTCTGGATATTCTCGAAAAGAACCTGTTTACTTGCCTTTTCCAGCTTCTAGATACTGTATTCCTTAGCTCATGGTCCCCTTTTTCGGTCTTCAAATCTAGCAGTGGTTCATCTCTGACTCTTCTGCGGTCATGTCACACTCTGGAGCCAGATGGGAAAGATTCTTCGTAATATTGGATCCACCTGGATAACTCAAGATAACTCTCCCCATTTCAAGGTCCTTAACTTAATCACACCAGCAAAAGGTCTTTTACTGCATCAAGTAATATATTTACATAGGTTTTGGGGATTAGGATGTGGATGTCTTTGAGGTGCTGCTATTCAGCCTACCACAGTTTGTTTGAAATAGGATTTAAACATGGTATCACTTATTGTACTTGTTTCCTATGTCTACATTTTTTAAAATCTGTAATAACCCCTTCTCCACTTTGTTTTAAGTGAAACTTAAAAATATCTTACCTTTATATTTTAGCATGTTTATTTGCTGCTTAAGCAGAGAGTCTAATATATATTTATGATTGTGCTTGAAATTGTTGGTTTTACTCTTTAAGTTGGTGTCCTTTGGTAAAAATTGTAATTTTAATTCTAAGTGTAGAAGTTTTACAAAGAGTGGGTGCTGGGGTTGTGGCTCAGTGGTAGAGTGCTTGCCTGGCATGTGTGAGGCCCTGAGTTCGAATCTCAGCACCAACTCTAAATAAATAAAGGTTACATCGACAACTTAAAAAAATTTTTAAAAGAAAAAAGAAATTTTACACTGAGGGGAAATAGCTTTCATGTCCTTTTATCAGTGGAGAAGGGTGATGCCTGGAGAGTCATTTGGCTATTTGACTTCAGGAGTTTGCATTACTTGGATGAATGTACTATCCAGAGTTTGATTTGCAGCATTGCAGGTCCAGAAACTAATTTCATCAGCAAATGGAGAGCACCTCCATCTCCTGGAATGGGCTCATAGAAACCAAGCTTATGAGACCTATGTAAGAAAATGGACATCAATTTACAGAAATAAATTAAACTTATACCAATCTGATCAGTGCATTCTTCTCTTCTCTAGGCAGACACATGTAGGAAACCGAAACAATTTTGTTTTCTCCTGGGGATTGAACCCAAAGGTGCTTTGCCACTGAACTACTTCCTCAACTTTTTTTTTTTTGAGACAGTCTTACTAAGTTGCCTAAGTTGGACTCAAACTTTCAATCCTACCATCTCAGCCTCCTGTGTCACTGGGAATACAGGTATACACCACTGCATCTAGCATGAAACAATTATGAGGGTGAATTATAATAAGGAGAATTACATGAATGCATTATCTAGAGCACCATGTAACACAGAACAGGGTTAACAGAGAAAATCACCAAGGCCTGAGTAACATAGGAGGTGGGTTGCCCAGGGAGCCACCTTTAGTATTGTCTTGTTATTGACCCTGGCAACTTGGCTTGAGTTTTCTCTACAATTGTCAATCCCATCCAAGCATTGTCTATGTTTATCCCTTTATTTACTTTTATTTTTTGCTATCAGGGATTTAGCCCAGGGGTGCTTAATCCTGAGTCACATCCCCAGCCCTTTTTATTTTTTATTTTGAGACAGGGTCTTGCTAAGTTGCTTAGGGCTTCCCTTAGTTGCTAAGCCTGGCTTTGAACTTGCGATTCTCCTGTCTCAGCCTCTTGAGTCTCTGGGATTACAGGTGTGCACCACCATGCCAGCTATTTGTCACTTTCAAGTGACTACATCTCCAGTTCATTTGAATGTTGATCTCAAAGGTTATTCAGAAAGGGCAGTTTTCCATCCTAGTCCTGTAGGGAAGCCTTAGTTGCTCATAATAGCTGACAACACCAAATGTGTCTGAAAATCAAGAACTTTTTAAAGCCCTGCTTATATCCCAAAATATTACCAATTCTCTAGGCCTCATGCTTTCCTTCTTGCTACAAATAGAGACTAAAGGTGTGAATGGATGATCTGTGAGCAAAATGTTAGCTGTGTTATTGAAGGATGTTTCATTTCTTGGGTCCTAGTAAATTACTATGTGAACTACTCCAAATTAAATTATGGAATAGGATTGAGGAAAAAGTTTTGATAGTGTAAGATAAGTACTTATTAATCATCTGTTGTATTTAAGGCATAGCCCAGATATCATTTTCCATATGGTATCTGGATAAATGGAATTATGAAGTTATTGAAATGAGTAAATTTCTTATATGTTACTAATAGATTGGTAGGCATTTTAAATTAACTTTTTAACAAAATCCTGTATGCTATTTATAGTACTGGGATTTCTATTTTGTTATTTGCACAGAAAGCCTAGTAAACAGCTTTGAAATCTTTGAGTGTCTTTTTTGTGGTGCTGGGGAGGGAATTCAGAGTTTCACATGTGCTAGGCAAGCATAGAGTGCTACTACTGAGCTATATCCTGAGTATGTATGCTTTTAGGCTAGGAAGACCCATTGCTAAAATAAGTATCATTTGCCATTTGCCTTTGCATGACTATTATAGAGAACTGAAATTTTATTAGGAAAGAGTCTATTTACTGACTAATCTGTAAAATGCTAATACTATGCTTAAGTTTTCTGAAATGAGATATTTGTAAGTTTTTTGGGGGATATAAACTTATTTTACTTGATGTGGAAAGTGAACTCAGGGGCACTGAGCTACATCACCAACCTTTTTTATTTTTTATGTCAAGACAGAGTCTCACTAAGTTGTCCAGGCTGGCCTCAAACTTGTGATCCCCCTTCAGCCATGGGTCACTACACTTGGCGAGGGGCACATGAATTTACTCTAAGACACCTATCCAAACCCATTTTGGTAAATCTCTGTTTTTCTTTCATCTTTATAGCAAGTTTTACTAAATATTCTCAAGTGTATTATAGAAACTGCTAACCTTATCCTAAAATACCTATTTGAAATTATGATGCTTAATGTGCTTTATTATAAACATTTCTAACATTTAGTTTTCCTTTTTTGTGAATTTGACATTTCAATGACTTGATTAAAATGATATTTATTTTTTGCAAAGTAAAACACTTTTTATTTCTGTGTCGGATATTTACTCAACATAAATAAAAACATCTCTTATGTTCAAACAAGAATGTGTTTTTCTCTATCAGGTTTAATCACCAATGTATAATTTAAGCTTTGTCTAGGAATCCAGATAGAAGCCCTGGTAGACACAGGTAATTCTACTTAATTATCAATCAATCTAAGGAGAAATAGCAGTGGAGTTACTTTATTTTCCCAAATCCAGGACATTACTGGCTGAGTAATGAAGCACAAAACTCATTGATATGTGTATGTTTTAGTAATGAGTGTGGATTTTTTAAAAACAAGTTCCCTTATCCCCATTGAATCCTCCTGAACTCAAGGGAAGATTTCCTGGCTTGGATTCCTTTCTACTATTTTGGGAAAACCAACAATTTCTATTCCCTTTTTTAGAAATGAGATTTGAGAATCATAATGAAAGGGGTCCACCTTAGCCTATAGGCATTTTAAGTTAAAGGCACCATGAATCATTCTGTCATGTTACAACCTGCATTTCCAAATGGTGCCCAACCTAGTTTCTGAGCTAGAGTAAGCATTTGGCAAATACTTGGTGAATGATTGGGACAGTGCCTTGGGATCCAAGGACAGTTCATCTAAGAAAGCCTTGTCCTTTCTGAACAATTTGCTGCTATTGCAGTAACTAGAGTGAAAGACAAGATCTATTCTTAACCACTGTGGCTGAGTAGAGAAGGAAAGGTGATACCTTAGGCTAACAGCTATTAAGGTTGTAGTGTAAAGCTTGATGTTAACATTAGGAAGCAAATACACAGTGCATTTATCAGTGTACAAGTGATACAGTGTACCAGAAGTCTTATATTTCAGTGTCTGGTTCTTTCCCTTCTTACATCCCCCTTCCCCCCAAAATATAAAGGATATATATTTGCTTCTTATAAGGCTGATTATTTATTGAAAAATTGGATACAGATAAAACTATGCCAAAAAGTATGGGGATATAAACAAGACCTCTAATATTCCCTACCTCATCAGAATAAGATTTATTCTTTCTTTTTTAAATCTTTTTTTAAACTTAATTTTATTCTTTTTTTTTAATGTGGTGCTGAGGATCAAACCTAGTGCCTCGCATGTGCTAGGCAAGCGCTCTACCACTGAGCCATAACCCCAGCCCAAGATTTAGTTTCTTTCTTTTTTTTTTTTTTTTT
>PVHX01022303.1:0-10880 GCA_004024805.1 Geosciurus inauris | reverse complement strand
GATTTAGTTTCTTAAAGCTAAAATTTCCACTTGATACAGTGAAGTAGAGTGGGAAGAAAATAGTTTTAGGAATCAGAATGGTTAAAATTCTGACTTGCTGTGTATTAGTTGTGTGACCTTGGGCAAGTTATTTCCCTTAATCTCTGATATGGGATTAATTTAACAAGTGTTTTAAGGGAGATTGTGAGGCTTCAATGAGAACATAGGCAAAGCACTTCATTTTGTGCTTAATGGAAGCCAAACCCAATCCAATACTAGAAAATCAGGTTCTTTTTTTTCCCCCCAGCACTCTGCTTCTAGTTCGTGCTCAAATGTTTGTCTGTCTCTGCCGAGTATCTCTTTCTAGATTTCACTGAAGATATGAGTATTTAAATGATGCTGGGTTTTGCAACTGCTGTTGTTGGAGAGTCAAGATTAAGAGGTAGTGTCTTTTTTTTTTTTTTAATATATTTTTAGTTGTAGATGGACACAATGTCTTTATTTTATTGCGTTGTATGTGGTGCTGAGGATCGAACCCAGGGCCTCACGCATGCAAGGCAAGCGCTCTACTGCTGAGCTACAATCCCAGCCCCCAAGAGGTAGTTTCTTAGGTGAATTATTCTGGCAAAATTATGGAGAGACTATTTCAAGGATATATCATATCTGCTACTTTTTCGATTTAAACATTATGTAAAGCACTTTTTGTTTCTTTTCCTTTTTGGTACCAGGGATTGAACCCAGGGGCTCTCAATCACTGAACCATATCTGCAGCCCTTTTTTATTTTTATTATTTAAAAATTTTTTTAGTTATACATAGACACAATACCTTTATTTTATTTTTAATGTGTTATTGAGGATCAAACCCAGTGCTTCACACGTGCTAGGCAAGCACTCTACCACTGAGCCACAACCATAGCTTCCTTTTCTATTTTTATTTTTAAAATATCTTTATTTATTTTTATGTGGTGCTGAGGATAGAATCCAGTGCCTCACACATGCAAGGCACATGCTCTGCCACTGAGCTACAGCCCCAGCCCTTTTGTTTTGTTTTTATATCTTTATTTTATTTATTTTTATGTGGTGCTAAGGATCGAACCCAGATCCTCATGCATGGGGGCGAGAACTCTACCATTGAGCTACAACCTCAGCCCCACCCTTTATTTTTGAGAAAAGTTCTCACTAAATTACTCAGGGCCTTGTTAAGTTGCTGAAGCTGGCTTTCTTGTTTTTTTGTTTTTTGTTTTTTTTGGGTACCGGGGATTGAACTCAGGGGCACTCCACCACTGAGTCATCCCCAGCCCTATTTTGTGTTTTATGTAGAGACAGGGTCTCACTGAGTTGCTTAGCGCCTCACTGTTGCTGAGGCTGGCTTTGAACTTGCGATTCTCCTGTCTCAGCCTCTCTAAGTGCTGGGATTACAGGCTTGCACCACCGTGCCCGGCTTCTTGTTTGTTTTTATTATCAAGACCCTAAGTAACGTTAAATTGTGTTTGTATTTATTTGCCTGTAACTCATCATTTGATAGGGTTCCTAATGATTTTTGTCCCCAAGATTTAGTCAAACTGGGCAATTGATGTTTCACAAGTACGGTTTTGTGTGTTTTCCCTTATTTCTTTTAGATCTTTTCCCTCAGAGCTATGGCTTCTTTTATCTTGAATTGGACAAAATTCTTCCTTTCCAGAAATGTTTTTGGTGTTTATTCTCTTTACCAATATCTTTTACCCCATTTTCCATTTGGAGGAGGCTCAGCTCACTCTGGCTTTCAGACTTTGTGAGGATGAGATTCTTACAGGTTGATGCCATTGGATGTGGTTGTATGTTGTTATACTCCCTGATTCAGCTCGACTGAACATCACATATATTTGTGCAATATCACTGCACTTATGGAGTGAGAATAAAGCGCTTGCAACCAAAAGAGGTAGGCAAAAATGGTGAACGCATTACACTGAAAACTGCTTCAAGGCATATCAGTTTCACAAAATGAGAAACCAGAAAGGGGACAAATAAGCTACTGAAGTTTTCAGCGTGCAAGTGGGACCTGGAAAAGCAGAGAAAGAAGAAAAGGAGGGAAGACTTGTTTATTGCCTTTATTAGTAAATTATCCGGGAGAAATACTGAGTCAATCCTTGGGCGCAGAAGATTTCTCTATTTGGAAACGATAACCCGGTCCTCGCTATTTTGGGACACAGGGTCACCCGCCAGCTATGGGTCTGTGCCCGAGATACTGGTCTCTCCCGCAATGGCTACGCAGGCTGGGCGCTAGAAGGCGGGTCAGGAGCGCATCCTCCAGGCCCGCCCCGTCCCCGGGACGCACCCCTCCCCGCTCCGGGGCCCGCCTCGCCGACTCTCCCTTCGGTGCAGGCACCTGCCTGGCCGCCCCGCGCGGGGTCCTGAGGCGCCTCGGGGAAACTCGGCGATTGGCTGCAGCTTGTGACTGGAGCTCGGCTCCAGCAGCGCTTGACAACCGCAGTCTGCCAAAGGCTGAACTGAGCAGTCGCCGGCCCGGGAGGGGCGGACGCGAGAAGGACGGGCTGACGAACTGATGGACTGACGCGCGGGCGGCAGGAGGGAGGACCGACGCCAAGCCCAGACCGCCGCCCTCGCGCTCCCGCCTCAGCCCGGAGCCGGTATCTTCGGGCCCCGGCCGCCGGCCTTGCAGCCGCGTTTTCTTTCGCCGCTTCTCCGGGATCGTCTCGGAGCTCTCAGGTGAGAGACTACTGGAGGCGGGGGTGGGCCGCTGCACACCTCTGGTTGCCATGGTCACCCGTCGCCACCTGTCACCACCTGACTGGGCTCCGACTCCGCAGCCCAGAGGGTGGCCTTCGCCGCCCAAGGGAAGGGTCTTTGGTAGGTTCGAGTGGTGCTTGGGTGGAGATGGGTCGTGTGTGAGGCCCCGGCGCCGCAGGATGAGAACCTGGGAACTGCCAGGCTCCCATTCGAGGCCGCCGCGCCCGGACCACACCTTTCCCACATTGCCAGCTCGGTCCTAGGGGCAGAGCGACGCCCCTCGCGCTGGAAAGAGCAGCACGCGAGGGTAGGGTTCGTGGCCACCTCGCTGCTGCTGAGGGGTGGGAGGGAGACTGCGCTGCTGCTTCCTTTCCTGCCGCTCTGCGGAGCGGGTGCCAGAACTGAGGGGAGCGCTCGCTTCCCTTTCTGAGCACGCCTTGGCCTGGAGGTGGGGAGGGAGCGGCGGTGTTGGGGGCCGGGCGGCTGCCTGGGGCAGCCCAGCGGGGCCGGGTTTGGTCTCCCTGACGTCAATGGTCAGTAAGTGTAGGCTTTAGGGGTCTTGGAGTGGTGCAGAGACTGGATTTGGAACGGGGGTTGTACCGAGGGCTCCGGCGTAGAAGAAAGGGAGGTTGTAGAATTCATAGGGTTAAGCCACTTCCCTATATTAAGGAGAAAAAGACGGGGTCTCTACCTCTGGGGCGAGGCCTTTAACAAAAGGGGCGGGGGCGAAGGTAGGCAGAGCTTTTGACCATATGAGTTTTTTCTTTTCTATACCCAGACATGCTGTTAGTAACCGCGCACAGTTTCTGAGAGGAGCGTTTTTTGGCAACTTGGTCTCTCTGCATAATGAAAGGAGAAGTCTTTGTTCCACCCAGATTCATAGGCTGTGATCCTCACTTATTTTCCTTCCTTTGTTGTAAAGTTCATAGAATGCTCAAAAAGTTAGTGCCGCAGAAATTAACATGTAGGTTCTAAAAATGTTATAAATCTTTTTTTTTTTACCACTGCAAGTCTAGTTAGAATATTTTTTCTTTTTGTCTCTAGTGTTGGCAAATGTTGCATTGACATTTTACTAGACAGGAAAACCGCCCAAAAGCCCATTTTCCCTTTATATGTCACATTCTCTAGGTCTTATGTAGGAAGATGTTACAAATTATTTTACCATATTTTTTTGAAGGATGTAGATTGTTTCCAACACTAAAGAAATTAATGTACAGTGATGGGAAAGACAGGAAGAAAGCCATAACAATATATTAAGATAAAAAACAAAACCATTGAATTTGAATGTCTATTATTATTTATTATTATTATTATGAGATTTTTTTTTTAAATATTTTTTAGTTGTAGATGGACACAATATCTTTATTTTATTTTTATGTGGTGCTGAGGATCGAACCCAGTGCCTCACGCATGCGAGGCAAGTGCTCTACCACTGAGCCACAATCCCAGCCCCTATTATGAGATTTTTAATCTGTGTTTATCTCCCACCTCTCCATTTCCTAGTTTTCTTGTAATAAAAAGGAGCACTAGGGGACAGGGGATAGAGAGTGTTTGCCCAGCATTGGTGAGGCCCTGGGTTCAAGCCCAAGTACCAGGACAAAACAAAACCAGTACTAGGAATGTATCAAAAGAAAAAAGAATAGTATCCTGTATTTCTAATTATATAATTATGTTAAGCCTCTTTTTCAGTTTGTGAACTTGAGTTTGTCAGTTGCTTACTGCATGGACACCACTGATATGCTTTATGCTGCAGTTTGAAAAACACTTCAAAATAAATGTAAGATGTGAATTTTTCCTTAGATCAGTAAGCTGGAAATTAGGTTGCCTGTATTTAAGATTCTCTTTGCTACTGATTATAATCTTGGAAGAGCTATTTACTGGACCATTGACTCTGGTTTCTTGTTCTATAAAATGGGTATAATGCCTGTTATTGTTTCAGTCAGGGCTATGAAGTTGAATAAAATAATACATTTGAAAGCACTTTGGAAAAATTTTAAGGCATCTGTTGATTATTCCCCTCTCCCCTGTGGTACTGGGGATTGAACCTAAAACCTCTTGTACTGGGCTACATCCTTAGCTTTTTTTAAATTTTGGGACAGGTCATGTTAAATTGCCCAAGCTGGCCTTGAATTTACAATCCTCCTATTTAATCCTCCTGAGTAGCTGGGATTACAGGTGTTCCCCACCCAGGACCTGGCTTGTTGATTACTTTTTAATAGAGGGAGCATTGGCAAGGATAATAAAAAATCTCTGCATGATCTATTTCACATGTCTAAGTCCAGTACCCTGTTTTTTACAGTGACTTTAAAGGGCTCACAGGAACTGTTGAGGTGCATCCTTACATTTGGCAGAGGTTATTTTTGTGGTGATGTGGAGCAAAGGGTGTTTCTAAATGTGGGTCAGGTTTGCTTTCTTGCAAATAAGGCTGAAATCAATAATTGACCTGAATTATATTTGGTGCTGAATAATCCTCAGTGTGGATGGTGCTTCTTGACTAATGAAGAAACAACTTATTTTATCCCTTTGACCTGTGCTTTTCAAATTGGAGTATTTGGACCATTAGAAATATGCAGCATTGTGCTAAGAGATAAACCTTTGTTCACATAACGTGGCACACATTTATGGAATTATCAGTTTCACTTGAAGACTTGGATAAGAATATTATTTTTATATTAAAGCATAAAAGATGATAAGGAGAATGCAGTATTCCATTAATCTAAAGTAAAATAGAATTCAAAAGCAATTTCATGCTAAAGGACTCCCTGGGGATGTGTTTAGTTTCTTCTGCCCTCAAAGAAAAGTTTAAGAAACTTTACCTTGGACTAATTCACCTAATGAATGGCAGATCATTACATAGCACAAGAAACAAACTGAATTGCAATTTTTAAAACTTGACTAATATTAGACTCAATATTACTTGAGTCCTAATCATGTAAAAGTCAGAATGCTATAATGGAGAGGTCATAGGATTTCTGTCAGCTAGACTTTGTCATCCCATTCTTGGCTCCGCATTTAATTGCCTCAGAGGCAAATACCTAACATCTCCAAGTGTTGGTGTAATCATCCATAAAATGACAATCATAGAATCATAAGAATTACATAGATACTATTTGAAAGTATTTAGCACACGGCCTGGCATGTGCTATATCTCTCTGTATATTAGGATTCTAATAATCCTTTAAACCAATTCTTAGCAGGAAATCTTGTTACCCCCTAACTTCCAATGGCATTTTATTTGTATTTCTCTTTTGTTAATCTGTATTTTATATTTTATGTACATTATTTTCATATACAAGACTCGAACCCAGGTCTTCAGACTCTAAATCCCCTGCTGGCCCACACATCCAAAGATACTTCAGTTTTTGAGATCACTACATCTGTGGCTAATTCTTACATATTTTAACTGATTTTTTTCCTTTTAAATTTCTGTTCAAGTGCAAAGATATCCTTATAAAATACTTCATACTCCCTTAAAACCTTTCTTTTGTGTCTTCTTGTTTAGCATAGAAGCTTAATCATTGTATCCTGAGTATGTAAGCCTGGTGTTAGAACATAATAAATATTCAAATATTTTTAAAATGGATACTGATTTTAAACAAATATTACCACAAGTAGGAGTTTCTTCATGTGTCATCTTTTTAATTTTTAAATTTTCTTTTTTCTTTTCCCATCTGTTATCTTTAACATAATTGGTCTAATTGATCTTCCCAATATTTAAAAAATTACACCTAAAATATTTTTAAAAACAACTCAACTTATTCCAAAGTAATTTTTTATATTTGTTATCCATAGCACAGTAGCTCTCCCACAGCATTCATTAGCAGCCCTTTTGACATCTTATCCCTTAGTCAAGCTTCTGAGTTTTGAAAGGAAGAAATTTACGTTCATTGAACATGATCATGTACTCACAACTCTACCAGGAAGGAGCTTTATCTCATTTTACAGGTCACTATTCTACTTTATGTAGAAAGAGTACTATATGAAAAAAGGACATAATTTTTACACTATTTATACTTGACTCATATAATTAAAAAGGTGTTTTTTAATGGTTAAGTACCATGTTTTGTGATTCTTGTTGATTTGTCGGTAAAGAAAGTGCAACCGGGGGCTGGGGTTGTGGCTCAGTGGTAGGGCACTTGCCTAGCATGTGCGAGGCACTGGGTTGGATCCTCAGCACCACATAAAAATAAATAAATAAATAAAATAAAGATACTGGGTCTGTCTGCAACTAAAAATACATTTAAAAAAAAAAAAAGAAAAAGAAAGTGCAACCTGACTAAAATCTTTGAGAAAGTTTTATAGAACCAAACTAAAATTGGAGACCAAATGTCCATTTTTGGTATAACATTTTTAATGGTATTTTAAAAACTTAAAAATAAAATTAGATTGCTTATATTTTCAACTTTAAGAAAAGCTTTAGAAATGGAATTCTGGAAAATGCAAAACTACAAATTTTCACTATTAAATGATATGAAACAGTTGTAGGTGTGTTCATTGTAAATGTCCACATTATGATAAGGGTTAGTTTCAGTCAATTGTAGTTGTTTATCAGACCAGCCACACCTGGAGTATTGTGTTCTATTTTAGGTGCTTTAAGAGGGAGATTCACAAATATACAGGAGGATGATCAGTATGGTATGGGGTGTGGAAACTATGTTTTGTGAAGAATGATTTCTGTAAGGATCCATTAAACAGCATACATAATAAGATCCGTGTTTTTGCATTGTAAACACAGTAAATCTTGTTTTTGGATTCTCTTCTAATTGGTACTTTGATATAAAATAGAATCTTTGAGATTCAATTCTAAAATTTCTTTTTCATTTCCGTAGCTTTTTGCTTATTTAAGTTCCTATAAATAGAATTGGGTGGGGTGCAGGTGGCGCAAGCCTGTAATCCCAGTGGCTTGGGAGGCTGAGGCAGGAAGATCCGGAGTTCAAAGCCAGCCTCAGCAACAGCCAGGGGCTAAGCAACTCAGTGAAACCCTGTCTCTAAGTAAAATATAAAATAGGGTTGGGGATGTGGCTCAGTGGTCGAGTGCCCCTGGGTTCAATCCCCAGTACCAAAAAATATATATATATAACCTTTGACTCACAAATTCCTTTTTTTTTTTTTTTGGTACCGGGGATTGAACCCAAGGACACTTAATCACAGAGCCACATCCCCCAACCCTTTTTATTTTTAGACAGAGTCTCCCTAAATTGCTTAGAGCCTCCAAAATTGCAGAGACTGGCTTTGAATTTATCATCACAATCCTCCTGCCTCAGTATCGGGAGGCACTGGGATTACAGGTGTGCGCCCCAGTGCGCTGCTGGGAATTGAACCACTGAGCGAAATCCCCAGCCCTTTTTATTTTTTATTTTGGGACAGGGTCTTGTTAAATTGCTTAGATCATTGCTAAATTACTGAGACTGTCCTTGAACTCACGATCATCCTGCTTCAGCCTCCTGAGTCGCTGGAATTACAGGAGTGTGTCAGGCTCCTGCAGATTTTTTTTAGTTGTTAATTGACGTTATTTATTTATTCATTTATTTATATGTGGTGCTGAGGATCGAACCCAGTGCGTCCCACATGCGAGGCAAGTGCTCTGCCATTAAGCCACAATCTCAGCCCTAGATTTTTTTTTAAGTAAAATTTCATGCTGTCAAATTCTCTCTGTCCCAGTTGAGACTCTTTTTTTTTTTTTCTCTACAGGGACGCTGAGCCACATCCCCCGTCCTTTTTTATATTTTTGTATTTAGAGACAAGGTCTGGCAGAGTTGCTGAGGCTGGCTTTGAACTCCGAATCCTCCTGCCTCAGCTTCCTGAGGCCCTGGGTTTACAGGTGACACTACTGTGTCGGCCCAGTTTATATCATTAACAACAGTTTGTGAAAGGCATTTTACCCACACTCAGCAACATTGGATATTATCAGATTTTTTTTTTTTTTTAAGACTCTCTATGTTGCCCAGCTGGCCTGGAACTCCTTGGACTTAAGCAATCCTCCTCCCTCAGCCTCCCAAGTAGCTGGTACTATAGGATTATGTACCACCATGTCTGGTTTGTCAGATTTGATTTTTGTAAAATCAGTATGTCATAAATAGTACCTTATTATAGTATTGCAGATTGAGTAACTCTTATCTGAAATGCTTGGGACCAGATAAACTTAAGATTTTGGAATTTTTCAGATTTTGGAATATTTGGATAGATTTTACTGATTAAGCATTCCTAATCTGATAATTCAAAATTCTTCAAAATCCAAAACAAATTGGGAGTGTGTCAGATTTTTGGATTAGTGATGCTTAAAACCTGTATCAGCAAGATTGAACTTTAAATAAAAAATTATTGGTTGATTGTAGTTCTGTGAATTGTTTGTATTCTTTGTTCACTTTTCAACTGGGTTTTTTGTTGTTTATATTTTTTTGTGTGTTTGTTTTGGTGGTGGTGGTTTTGACTTGAAGGTGCTATTTATATGTTTATAGGTGATAACATTTTAACTGTTTTGTATTTAATCCTTCCTCCTTTCCTCTCCCCTCCCCACCTTGCCTTTTAAGTTTGTGGCAAGTTTAACTAAATGGAAGGTTAACATTTTATGTTCAATGTCAAAGATGACAGTTTTTTTTTTCTTTACCTTTTCTGGGTAATATGATTGAATTGAGCAGTCTGAGTCAAAAAATAGATTTTGTTTATATAAAATTTTGGTACTTTAGAAAATATGTTTTAAAAACATTTGTGGGTTCTACTGGGCTTCCTGTAGTCCCAGTGACTTGGGAAGCTGAGACAGGAGGACCAAGTTCAAAGCCAGACTCAGTCATTTAGCAAGGGTCTAAATAACTTAGTGAGATTCTGCTTCAAAATAAAAAATAAAAAGGGCTGGGGTTAGGCTCAGTGGTTCAACCCCCTGGATTTAACACGCAGTACCAAAAAAAATTGTGTGTGTGTGCACACACAAACATTTATTTATTGGTACATATATGGAAACAAATACTTTAATCTCATAAAAAAAGATTGGTACAATATATAAATCAGTTCTGAGAAGAGGTGTTGGGTTATGGAAAAAATATAAATCATTCTGAAATATTATTGCATTACATATGTTACTAATTTCTTCCAGTAATTGCAAGTAACTAGTTACTTTTGTTTTATTGTTTTTTTAATTATATGAATAGGTAATATTTGTACATGATACAAAATTCAAAAGATTTAAAATGGTAAATGATAAAAAGTCAGCTTCCCATTACTATATTTTATCTAGTTTTCCTTTTTGGACACAACTATTACCAATTTTTGGTGTCTTTTTCCAGAAATATTTATGTATATATACAGCATATAGTTTATGTTCACTGAATTCAGTTTATAGTTATATAAAGCTGCACCTGGTTTAGATGTAGTTTGTTTCTCTAGGCCAAAAGTCATTTATAGTTCGAGAAGTTAAATCAAAAATAATTGATGAATAGAGAACAGCTGTCAACAGTAAGAAAGAGACCCATGCTATATCCCTGTTATGTTAGGTGATTAGCAGACATGATAGAGCTCTGCTAGAAGGGATTTTATTTTGTTTGTTTAAATGATCTAAAGCAAATCTATTTTATTCCTTCTTATTAAACTGAACTTATACATTTGAGGCTTCTGATTGTCCCTTACTTAATATTCCCCCTTCTGGAATATATTCTTCCTATTATTAAAAATGTGAATTAAGGCAAATTGTAAAACTTGAAGGCAAATCATAGAATTAGAGCCATTAAGTACTTTTTTTATGACCGTAAAGTTTGTAATGTCTGTATTATAATTCCCTTCATCTTATACTTCTGAATCATTCTTATCCTGTGTTTTTCTTCTTTCCTAATCTGTTTTAAGTAAGAAACATCATGCAAAGGAACATTTATATTTGGTTAGAAAGGCACTAATAAATTTTTTTCACGATACTTTTTCCATATCTATATATGGAAATAATATATTTTTACCACCATCATGTACCTTAGACTTCTAAAAAATAATTTTGTATCTTGCCCCTTGCTACATCCTTCTAATCTTTTTTTTTTTTTTTTTTTTTTACTGAGACAGTTATCACTGGGAGCCCACATAAAGATCCCATCTAGCTGGGCCAGTGGTGCATGCCTGTAATCCCAGCACTTTGGGGGGCTGAGAAGAGAATCGCCAGTTCAAACCCAGCCTCAGCAACAGCAAGGCACTAAGCA
>PVHX01022302.1:0-27953 GCA_004024805.1 Geosciurus inauris | reverse complement strand
GAATCCAGGTTAAGGATACCATTTTAGAGCCTGGTGTGGTGACACACTCCTATAATCCCAGTGACTGTGGAGGCTGAGGAAGGAGAGCCACAAGTTTGAGGCCATACTGGGCAACTTAGTGAGATCTTGTCTCAAAATAAAAAGGGCTAGGGTGTGGGTCAGTGGCCCTGAGCTGGGTTGTGGCTTCTGGGTTCAATTCCCAATAGTATCACACACAAAAAAATCCCATTTTGGATATGTTAATTAAATGGATGCATTTTAAATATGATGCATCAGGAAGAGAGTGGAGTCCAGAAGCTCTTCAATCCTTAGCTGAAGCTTAAGAACTGAGATAATTATTTAATGACATGGGGCTAGACATATTTAGTTATGGTTATGTATTTTAGTGAGAGGGATTTAGATTATTATGATTAGATTTTCCTGTTGGTGAAGATTGCAAAATATAGAGAGCCTGTGGGGATTGACGGAGTGTTTTTTTTCTTGGCAAGACTGTTTCTGGGCAGTTGAGCTGAGGTGCCACAGAGAAGAATGGAATAGGTCATGTTCTTGTTTCTCTGGGTCAGCCTTTATGGCTTACTGGACCAGATCTGTCTACCTCAGTAGAGGGTTAATTGTTCATGGAATGGTCAACTGGGTTTTGTCTTCTTGCTGACAGAATGAGGTAATGCTTCTGAAGTAACCCAGATGCCACCATCTGATGTAACTATATTTGGTTTGCAGAAAGAGCTGCTGAAATGTAAACAAGAAGCCAGAAACTTACAGGGTATAAAGGTAAAAAGGAAAATATTTAATTCTTTAAATAAAGTCTCTGTAAGGTAAAGTAATCTATTGGTGAGTGGCAAGAATTGGGTGCTAGAAGAATCAATGGAATTTGCTAGAGGTCTTGAACAGGCTTTGTGCTATTCTGGGTGGGAAGTGAGACATGTTGAGGAATATATTTCTGTGTTGCTGAGGTTTATGTCTGGTAGTTATGATTCATGGGGCTACCACTTCCCTCTGTGCCACCTCAACTTTTCTCCACGTGTAAAATACTCCTCTTCAAAAGGAAAGGACAGATATGAAAAGTCTGCCTGCCATTTCTGTCCCCCCAAGTCATCTAGTTCTCTTTCCTGGAGGTAACTTATCAATTATCAGCAAATGTGTAAGTATAGTGCAGTATAATGTATATTTTACCCAAATGGTAGTATACTGTAAATACAGCTTGTCACTTTGCTTTTTGCACTTAGCAAGGGATCTTGTAGATCATTCTGTTTCAGTAAAGACTTTCCTAGGTCTTTTTTATACTTGCATAGTATTATAGTATATGCATATATGCTAATGTATTTAATCATACTTCTACTGATGGTATTTTATTTTCTAATCTTTTGCTAATACCAACAGTGATCTAGCTAATAATCATGAATGCATATTACTTCATCTAAGTGGGATTTATCTGCTGAATAAATACCCAGAAGTAGAAGAGGATATTCTTAAGCCTCTCCTGTTCCTTTCTTTTTTGCATACCTATTAATGGACTAGCCTGGATTATAACTCAACAGCATCTTCCAATGTATATTTTGAAAATATACTTTGTGTTTTGAAATAGTTCAATATATCACATGTTAAAGGATCCAAGAAGGTCTGTCATAAAGAGGTTGGCCTAGCTGGGCACGGTGGCGCAAGCCTGTAATCCCAGCACTTAGGGAGGCTGAGACAGGAGAATTGCGAGTTCAAAGCCAGCCTCAGCAACGGTGAGGCGCTAAGCAACTCAGTGAGACCCTGTCTCTACATTAAACACAAAATAGGGCTGGGGATGTGGCTCAGTGGTTGAGTGCCCCTGAGTTCAAGCCCTGGCACCAAAAAAAAAAAAAAAAAAAAAGAGGTTGGCCTAAAAAAATTTAGAATTATTAACCAAAAAAGTACCTTTCCTTGTAACTCATTAACATCCTACAGAACACACTTTACAAATGTTCTTCTAGACTACCAATGCCAGGGACATCTTAGACTGCCTTTGCCAGGTATTGTCATAGCAGTTAGCATAATTAAGAATGGGCTCCCACATTGTTCAGGGCCTGCACCATTCATTGCAGTCTGTAAAGAGAGAAAAGTCAGGATAAATATACTGAATGCAGCCCCAAATCACCAGGGTTGGAGGAATGTGTTATAGCTGGCCCTTACAAGTGAGTACCTCCAGCCTACCTTTTCCTAGGCACGGTAGGGTGCGTAGGAACCCTCTTATCCACCTAGGTAAGAGGGTTCACGCTGAAGGAAAGACAGCCTATGGCTGTAAGATCCTAGAAATTGGAACAAGGAACCGTTAGTCCAAGAACACGTTAACAGTATAAATGTAGTTCAAATCCTGGTCCAGAAAAGGCTTTGTAAGCCAATGGGAGCGGGATAACAGCAAGGCTCTGGAAGCCAGAGTGATTCCTGGGATTCTTGATGAGCAGAGTGGCAAGCAGGGATAGGACCATCCCTTTAGGAAACAGGAACTGTGAAGAGAGGTAGGGGGAAAAAGAGCTAAGTTAGATGTAGTATTTATATGCCCAAGATATAGATGAGAAAGCCAGGGTGGGGAGAAGGGAGAGTTCATTGTCCAAGGCCAGTGTCACAAAAGTAGTAAGTGGTAGACTAGTAATTTGAATCTAGGTCTATCTGATCCTATTCTCCGGACACCACCAGGCATTCAGGAATGAAGTTTAGAGTATGAATGAGTGGTAGGTGGAAAAAAAATCAGGTTTCAGTCAGGTTGGTAGGATGATGGGTAAAGTTTTCTTTTAGATGTTAGTGTCCTCAAAAAGGATAGATGTCAGTTTCTTATTGCAAGATCCTTATACTCCTTTTGTCTTCCAGTTTACCATGACTAATGCTGGTCAAGGATTTAGTAACTGTTGATAATAACTGATTAATTGAGACCATAATAAGTAGTATGCTTTTCCCCCAGGATGCCTTGCAACAGAGATTGACTCAGCAGGACACAGCTGTTCTTCATCTCAAACAAGAACTACTGAGGGCAACTATGGACAAAGATGAGCTGCAGAACCAGAATGTGAGTCAAATTATGAGCTCTGACCTCAGTGAAACCCCTTAGCTGAATAGGATTCTATATGAATTGCTTGTAAATCTCCCATACTGTCTCTTTATCTTGCTTCTGGGGTGCTTGCCCTCAGTGTCTGCAGTTATCTTTTTTTTTTGGTACTAGGGATTGAATTCAGGGGCACTGAATTCGACCACTGAGCCACATCCCCAGCCCTATTTTGTGTTTAATGTAGAGACAGGGTCTCACTGAGTTGCTTAGCGCCTCGCCATTGCTGAGGCTGGCTTTGAACTCGCAATTCTCCTGTCTCAGCCTCAGATTCATTTCTGTTCCTTGGTGAAAGCCCATACCACACTGGGCAGGAAGGTCCTTGACTTCTTCAAGTTTCAGGACAATGAAGCAAAATTGTGGTTCTGTAATCTGATTATCTTACTTAAAGACACAGAGAGAAGCTGTGTGTTTTTATCATAACTATGCCCTCTCTGTGCTATATGCTGTAATTGCCAACATTAATGCTGGTTACCAAATAGCTTGTTTCCAGGAACATTGCTGCACATGCCAGTAAATTCTTTATATCATTGTAGGTGGATCTGCAGAGGAAGCTGGATGAGAGGAACCGGCTCTTGGGAGAATATAAAGTAAGAATAAATATTGGGAAAAAAAGAATGAATATTGGTTTGGAAATGACTTCCACCTGACCTTTTATGAATAGCCCATTGTTGCTGTTACTCAAGGAACACTTAAGTGTTCTGTTCTCATCCTTGTTTTCTGGAAGGAAATCCATTTTTTTTTTTTTGGTACTGGAGATTGAACTCAAGGGCACTCGACCACTGAGCCACAACCCAGCCCTATTTTGTGTTTTTATGTAGAGACAGGGTCTCACTGAGTTGTGGAAGGAAATCTTTTTCTTTGTTCCTTGATTCATCAGCCCTGAGAAATAGATAGCATTGCTAGGAGGAACACAGAACTTGGAGTCTGGAAACTTCAGTTCCAGGTTTATCTTTGCCTCTAACTAGCCTGGATGGCACATAGTGGTCTCTTACAAATGGTAGTTCCTGTCCTCTTTACCCTTCCAAGAATCCTTTGCACTGTGTAAGGCTGTTGTGGTGTGTCATGCCTTCCTGGTAGAGTTTGGGGAAAGGCCTGCTAGCTGAGGCTGTGTAGTTGCATTACAGAGAGTTTCGCCATACATCTGAAAGCACTGTCTCTATTGCAGAAAGAGCTGGGGCAGAAGGATCGCCTCCTGCAACAGCACCAGGCTAAACTAGAAGAAGCACTCCGGAAACTCTCGGATGCCAGTTACCAGCAGGTCAGAACATACTCAGCCACCGATTTTCCTGTCCCTTTGGCCTGAAGAAACCCTTTTTTGATTTAATCTCTGTTTTGCAGGTGGATCTAGAATGGGAACTAGAACACAAAGATGTCCTTTTGGCTCACTGTATGAAAAGAGAGGCAGATGAGGTAATCTGGAACTTTGTTTTCCCTCCCACATTTCCTGGCAAAGAGGGAGATTCTGTTTGTCACTAAGAGCTGAACAAATGCCACAGGACAGTTTTCTGAGAGGCTGTATGGGGAGGGGGTTAAGAGTGCAAGTTCCAAGATTAAAAAAAATCAAAAACCTGGTTTTAAATTCCAGCTTTATTGTGTCTATCCTGTGTGACCTTAAGATGAGCTCCAAGTGGAAAATGGAAATAATACTGAAATAATCCACATAACTAATATGGTCCTATTAGAGCAACCTGGCCCAAAGTCAGGTTCAAAAAATGTTATACTATCTTATTTTGTTATAAAGCAAAGGGAGGAGGTGCTGGAGTAGCATTCTGAGACCCTCCAATGACTGTGACAGAGGCTACAGAGGCTAATTTGGTGGCCTCCAGGCCAAAGTTTCCTTTCATTCATTCTACATTTACCATGCCTTGTAAGCATTGAGTGAAGCATTGATTTAGCAGGGAAGAAAAGGGAAAATGCATAGGCACTCATGAAGCATACATTTTTATAGAGATGTTAAACAAATAATTATATACTCTTTTAGGAAATGATAAATGTAAAGAAGAAAATTAAGACAGGGTGTCTTGGTTCAGAACTCCTCCTTTAACAGGCATCATTTCTTCTGGCTGCTATAGGTGACCAACTACAACAGTCACAATTCTCAAAGCAATGGTTTTCTCCTTCCAACGGCAGGAAAAGGAGCTGCTTCCATCACCCACAGAGGGGTAGGTTCCTAGATTAGAGCACAGGCCTGCCACTTCTGTCTGAAACCAGAACAGTGTCCCAGCCATCCCCAGTAGACCAGGCTTCTAGTTCCCTAATTCTTGCATCTGATGGATGTGTAAAGATGGAGGCACTAGCTACCCCAAATTAAGAATTAGTGGGCAACAGTAGGCCTGTCTCTGAGGAGAAAACTTTCTTCCACAAAAATAAAAGACCCACCTCTCTATCTTCTTAAGTCCAGTGGCTGAGACATGGCTAATAATATGGCACTGTACCATGGCAACAGCACCTTATTTTTGTCCACAGACCAGTGACCTGCAGCTTGTTCGAGATGCTCTCCGCAGCCTGCGCAACAGCTTCAGTGGCCATGATCCTCAGCACCACACCATTGACAGCCTGGAGCAGGGGATCTCCAGTCTCATGGAGCGCCTGCATGTCATGGAGACACAGAAGAAACAAGAAAGAAAGGTAATTCTCTTGTTGCCATGTTTCACTTAAGCAAGCTCCCTGAGCAAGCTTGGTTTTATGAATTTTAATTTAGATGAAGGCAGCACTAAAAGACTAAGATGAATATTCCAGTTGGTTTGCTCTTTGGTTTTCTTCTCAGTGGAACTGTATTCATCATGGTATGACAATCCAGGGAAGGAATTCATGGTAACTCTTAGTCTTAGCAGCTGTGTAGTTGTCCAATTGTGGCTCTTAACCGCATGATTTTTCTTTACTGCTTATTCTTCTCCCTTTTCCCCCATAATGAAATTGGCCTTGGATGAGAAAATATATGGAAAATGCATTGGAAACTAGAAAGCTTTTCATAAATTGACACAACTATCGTTAAGATAAATGTGTTAAATTTTGTATTTTGTGGAAGAGGTAGTAGAAAAGTATATATTTTAGGTTCCTTTTTATGATTTAAGTTTCTTGGTTAAGTTCTTCCATTGATCATAACTCCTGTGATTTTTGTGTGGCTCCCCAGGTTTGGGGCAAGTCACCCAGAATGCAAGCAGGTAGTGAATACCGGGAGTCCTGGCCTCCTAATTCAAGTAAGTACTCATCATGGCTCTGTAAGAATTCCTAGCATCTTAGACCAGAAATTTGCTATTTTTCATGCTACAATATTTAAGAGAGAGATTTTTCTTGTAGTACTTCACTTTTATGTTTTTTTCTTTTTCTTTTTTTCCCCTTAGCAATGGTAGAATTGAGTTAGTTCTAGAACTATGAGGGCACATATCATCATCACCACGACCATCAACCCAACAGTCATTTACGCACATGCAGGATGCTGCTGACTCAGAGGGGCTAGGATATCTGGAAAATGTGCAAGTTCAACACATTTATGCTGAGCAAAAGCAAAATGGAAAACAACAAAGATACACATATACACATAAAAATCACCCTATAGCCACAAATAACAAACACACACACACACACACACACAAAAGAAAGAAAAAGATCCACTTTCTTCTAGAGGCAAGAAATTTCTTTGGGGATTTTCTTTAAAAGTTGTGAGTAATTAGGTCATTAAAATTTAAGTCTTGCAAAATATTTGCACCACCTAGTGTCCATGGCTAGGAATTACGTTTTAACCGTCTCCATGCCCACTCATTATGTTTGTTCCCGTTAGGTTCACCTTGTTGGAAATCTACCTTGCCTGTCCATTTTTATTTTAGTTTACACCTTACCTTTTGGTTTAATAATATTCACATTGTCCTGCTGGGTGCAGTGGCTCATGACTGTAATCCCAGTGGTTCAGGAGGTAGGAGGATTGCGAGTTCAAAGCCAGCTTCAGCAAAAGTGAGGCGCTAAGCAACTCAGTGAGAACCTATCTCTAAATAAAATACAAAATAAGGCTGGGGATGTGGCTTGAATGAGTGTCCCTGAGTTCAATCCCTTGTACTCATCCCCCTAAAAAAAATAATATTCACATTGTCTTATTTTTACCCAAATCTAAAAGTAAACAATTTATAAAAATCAAATAGTGAAAATTTGACTGGAACCAGCTTTCTATTTTATGTATACAATTTTAAAAATCACATTGACTACTCAGAAGGTTGAGGAGGAGGATCACAAGTTTGAGACTAGCTGGGGCAACTTAGTGAGACCCTGTCTTAAAATAAAATTTAAAAACGACTGAGGATGTAGCTCAGTGGTAGAGCACTTGTGTAGCATATGCTAAACCATAGGTTCAATCCCTAGCACTAAAAAACAAAATAACACATTAAAAGATAGATCCTAAATAAAAACTCTTAAAATATGTGCACAAATATGAAATTAAAATATTTTTGTAGAGTAAATAAAAATAGCATCCTCAAGCCTCTGATCCAAGATATCTTTTCCTCCTGGCTAAAGTATCTGTGTTGGGAATGAAACAAATTATTTTAATTCCAAAATGAGTTTCATTATCTTTTCCAAGAAATTCTTCATAATAGTCATTTCTGTTTTCTTGAAAATATTTTATTATTTTGTTATCCTTTTCAGTATTTTCTCTAAGTGAGTGGTGTAAATTGCCAATGTAAATGGTTCTAAATATTTGGAAATTCTTTTTCAAAAGTCTAGTGAATTCCTCCCTCCCTAGAAAAATTCTTTCTTTCATATATAGTGCTTACCAAAAACACTACAAACAAATTTACAGTGGCTTATACATTAAGGTGTTAAAACTTGTAGTGATACTCATGTTCACAAATAAGTTGAAATATCTCTCATCTCATCAAACCAAAAACTTGTATAACTCAGCTGTCCCTTTAGCTACTGACTTATTTCTCTTATTCTCCTATATCAAACTTCTTAAAATGATAGTGTCTACTTTCTTTTCTTCCTCGCTTCCATTCACTGCTCAGTCCACTAGATTGACTTCTTAATTACTCCACTTAATTTTCTTTTTTTGGACTATTTTCTTTCGCATTATCTAATCAAGTGGCCACTTTTCACACCTTGTCTTTCATTGTCCTTTAAAAAAAAAACAGAAGAAGAGTCTACAAATTCTTAATTAATAGTCTTTACAGGTACTCATTTTCTTTCCAAAAGCATTTAATGTTCTTGAATAGTTTCTTGGAAACATTCTTCTCCTTCAGCTTCAGTGTCAACCAGTTACTTATTCAACAAATATTTGTTGAACATCCATTTTGTATCATCAGTGTTTAACACTGGAAATATAGAAATGAATAAGATGGAGTTCATACTAGCTTTTGTTTTTGGTACTGGGGATTGAACCCAGGGGCACTTAGCCACCAAGCCACATCCCCTAGACCTTTTTATTTTTTGAGACAGAGTCTCACTAAATTGCTGAGGGCTTCTCCAAGTTGCTGAGGCTGGCTTTGAACTTGCAATCCTCCTGCCTCAGCCTCCCAAATCACTGGGATTACAGACCTGCACCACCATGCCTGTTTTGGTACTTGCCATTATTGGACCTCCTTTCTAGTGAGCTGGATAACCCTGTTTTCTTTCTAAGTCTCTGCCTACTAACTCTACCAGAATCTCCTTTTAACTTTTGAATGTTGTATATGCCCTGGGATTCCATTTGAGGCCTACACCTAGACCTTTTCAGATTCTCTTTAGATGATCCTTTTCCATGGCTTCAACTACTCTTATGAGCTGATTATTTTTAAATTTTATCTCTAATTTCCAGCCCTTTTCTGAACTTCAGGGATATATATATATTTTTTAAATATTTTTTTAGTTGTTGATAGATCTTTATTTTATTCATTTATTATTCATATGTGGTGCTGAAGATTGAACCCAGTGCCTCACGCATGCTAGGCAAGCACTCTACCACTGAGCTACAGCCCCAGCCCCAGGGATATATTTTTGAATGCCAGTTAGTTCTCTCTCTGTGGGTCTGAAGGACTTCAAACTTATATCCAAAACTGACCACAAAACACTAGAATAGGAAAAATACAGAATATGAAATCAGACAAGCTGGGCACAGTGGTGCATGTTGGTAATCCCAGACTTGGGAGGCTGAGGCAGGAGGATTGCAAATTCAATACCAACCTCAGCAACTCAGCGAGGCCCTAAGTGACTTAGTGAGACACTGTCTTGAAATAAAAAAATAAAAAGGGCTGAGGATATGGCTCAGTGGGTAAGCACCCCTGGGTTCAATGCCCAGTACCAGTAAAATTAAAATCAGACAGATCTAAGGTGTAACTTTGGCTTTGCCACTTAGATTAGCAGAGTGAGTGACTATGGACAAGAACATTAATTAATTTCACTGAATCATAACTTTCTTATGGAATAGAGATAATTTTGAAAGATTTGATAATTAAATGAAATATTATATAGAAATGATCTGGTAAAGTGTGGGGTATATGAAAGATGTAAAGTGACCGTCAAGTCTCAAAATACATTCCTTTCATTGCCCTCTGGCTATGGCCTTTCTCTTTTTCAACACAAACAAGTTTACTAAAAAGTGGCCTTCTCTCTGAACTCCCTTCCTTTCTTGCCATTTATTCTTGAGAGAAAACAACAATTATTACCTATTTTAGAAGTAATACAAGTGGGCATGATGGCGCGGCCCAGCTGGCAACTCAGGAGGCTGAAGCAGGAGGATCACAATCATTTGAGGCCAGCCTCAGCAGCTTAGCAAGACCTTTAGCAACTTAGACCCCTTTTCAAAACAAAATATTGTAAAAGGACTAGAGATGTAGTTCAGCTGGGTTTTATCCCTAGTGCTTCAAAAAAAAAAATAGTAATACAGTAAATTAGTGGAATAGAATTGAGAGTTCAGCTAAAAATCCATTTATCTCTGGTCAGTTGACCAGGGAAATGGCACTTGAACAACTGGATGCCCATATGAACTAAGGCCTTTTGCACTCACCATATACAGATTAACCCAGAGTGGATCAGTGATCTAAAATTATAAAACTTTTAGAAGAAAACATAGGGGAAGTGTTCATGTCCTTGGATTTGGCTATGGATTTTTTAGATATGACATGAAAAGCATGAGTAATGAAAGAAAAAAATGGAAAAATAAACAAATAAAAACTTTGATGCATAAAACCCTACAGAATAGGAGAAAATATTTGCAAATCATATAGTTAATAAGAATATATAAAGACTACTTAAAGCTTAACAACAAATATAAAATGGTCAAAGGAATTCAATAGACATTTCTCTAAGGAAGATAAACAAATGGTGAATAAATCCATAACAAGATGTTCAAAACCATTAGCCATTAGGGAAATGCAAACCAAAAGCACATGAGGGTTGGAGGTTTAGGTTGGTGGTAGAGTGTATGCTTAGAATGCTCAAGGCTGTGGATTTAATCCCCAGCACCAAAAAACAAAATGAAAAACCACATTGATATACCACTTCACACCTACTTGATGCCGCCAAACAATGGGAAATAACAAGAATTGGCAAAGATGTGGAGAAATTGGAATCCTTATATGTTTGTGGAAATATAAAATGGTTCAGGTATGGTGGAAGTTTGGTGAGTCCTCAAAAACTTAAATGTAGAATTATCATAGGATCAAGCAATTCTTGATGTGCCCTAAATAATTGAAAACAGATGTTCAGAAGGCTTGTATGAACATGTTCACACATCGATATTAACAATAGCCAAGAAGTGGAAACAACCTGAATGGCCATCAACTAATGAGTGGATAAACAAATTTTGGTATATGCAAACAGTGGATATGAGGAGTGAAGTCTTAATACATGCCACAACACAGATGACATAGATGAACCTTGAAAACTTTATGCTACCAGACACAAAATGGCACAAGTTGTATGAGCCTGTAGATACAAAATGTCCAGAATAGGCAATCAATAGAGGAAGAAAGAAGAGTAGATTGGACAGATGCCAGAAATGGGAGAGAGAGGGAGAAATGGGTACAGGTTTCCTTTTGGGATGATGACAATATTCTGGAACTAGATAGTGGGGATTGTTTGCACAACATTGTGGATATACTAAATGGTACTGAATTGTACACTTGAAAATGATTAAAATAATACATCTTATGTGAATTTTACCTCATTTTTAAAAAAATGAGTTAAAAGACCAGGCACAGTGACACGTCTATAATACCAGTGACTTGGGAGGCTGAGGTAGGAGGATCACAAGTTCAAAGCCAGCCTCAGCAACTTAGGCCCTAAGCAACTCCCCCCCAAAACAGTTTTGAAAAGTGATGTGATTCTGGTTTCTGCCTATAATATAGAAAGGTGGAAAGAACCTTTACTTCTGTAACAGCAAGAAAGAGTTGGATAATCTAAAATATTATAATTTCACAGAACTCATCAGAAAGATGAGATCAGATGGAAATCAACCAGCCTGAAATAGAAGTAGGTGCCTCCAAGGAGAAGTAGGATGCAAGCCCTGGCTCACTTGTGCCAGAGCATGGGAGGAAGATGGGGCTACTTTACAAACAGAAGGATTCAGTTAAGGTTTTTAATGAATTGCTAAAGGCTAAGCGAGAAATTTGGGGGCCATAGACACAAGAGGAGTTTGTCCTGACTTTTAGATACTTTTTCCATGGACCTTTACTGGGTTCTTTTTTTTTTTAAATTATTTGTTCTACTTAGGTATACATAACAGCAGAATGCATTTTGATTGATGGTACACAAATGGAGCACGTCTTTTCATTTCTCTGGTTGTACTGTGTTTTTATGAAAAACATTGGTTGTAGGGATAGACTGGGACTGGATCAGCACCACACAGAATCCCTTCCACCTCCCTTAACCAGGTGAGCAAGGACTGGGTAAAAAGCAACAGCGCTCTGCTCTGAGTGAGGGGCACAAACACAGAGAAAATGAGTCAGAGACAAAAGCATACTTGCAAATCTGTCGCTAAGGGCGGGTCAGGAACATTGAGGGAGAACTCTCTAGGAAACAGGTATCTCCTAAACACAACTCTAAAGGAACTTGAAGATGATGGTGCATTAAGGTAACCTTATTAATGAAAGTCCCAATCCCAGTTCAGTTCCTGACTAAATTTTTTTATTAAAAATTTTAATAAAAGTGAAAGAAAATAAATAAGCCACTGTCAAGAGCCAAAGCAATCAACAGATTCAAACTCAGATATGATGAGAATGTTGGAACTATTAGACAAGGAATTTAAAATAACTATAATATAATATAATAATATGATATCCTATAATGGAAACGTTAATATTCATATACAGATGAGGAATTTTAGTATTGAGATGGAAATTTTCAGAAAGAATCACATAGAAATGCTAAAAATAAAAATAAAGACAAAGATTGCCTTTAGCAGGCTCATAAGTAGGCTCAACACAGCTAAGTGAAGACTCAGCACACTTGCAGATAGGATAATAGAAATTAACCCAGTCTTCAACACAAAGAGAAAAAGAGTAGAGAAAGGGAAAGAATACCTGTGGGAGACAATGTCAAACAGACTAAAACATGTATAATTGGAATCCCTGAAGGAGAAGAGTGAGAACAGGGCAGAAGAAATACTTAAAGAATGAATGGCCAAATTAAAAAAAATAGTAAAAGATATCAGACTACAGATTCAAGAAGCTCAGAACCTAGAGAAGGATGAATAATAACAACAAATATTCAAGTTACTGAAAATCAAACATCAGAATCTTGAATGTTGGAAAGAGGAAAACATTACATACACAAGAACAAAGATGAATAATAACAATTTTCATATGAAACAATGAAATCCATAAGCAGAGGAACACCTTTAAAATACTGAATGGAAAAAAAAAAGTAAACCTAGAATTGTATAGCTAGAGAACATGTATCTTTTTAGACAAAAACTTGGGAAAATTATCATAAGCAGACTTGTACTATAAGAAATGTTAAAAGAACTTCCTTAGAAGGAATATGATACTAGAAATAAACTGGAAGCTATAGAAAGTAGTGTTTAAAATTAAGATTTAATATAAGAAAATTTATTTTTAATTATCTAAAAGATAAACTGTTTAAAGCAAAAATAGTATTGATATAGTATGGATTTATGCCATATGTAAAAGTGACAGGTATGACAAGAGCACAGAGTCAGAGAGGGAAGATTTGGGATTATATTGTTGTGAGTTTCTTAGACTACAGGGAAGAGCTGTACTATCCTCATGTGAAAGTTGGGACTGTGGCTATAGCTCATTGGTAGAGTGCGTGCTTAGTTATTCAAGACTGTTCAGTCCTAAGCACCAAAACAAACTAAAACAAAAACAGGCTGTGACTAATTAAAAATGTACATTGTAATTCCAGGAGCAACAATTAATTTTTTCAAATTAAATAGTTTATCATAGAGATAAAAAAGAAATCGTAAACATTCAATCCAGTATCAAAAATAAGAGAATGTGAAATATCTCATTGTTAAAAATATTGCTTATATATTGAACTGATATATCAAAATTGAAAATCTAAAACACACTGGTATTTGAAGACAATATGGGAAAACATGTAAAATTCTCAGTCCAAAGGAGGCAAGGAGAGCCAGGTGCGGTGGTATAATTCCAAGTTGTAATTCTAGCAACTTGGGAGGCTGAACTAGAGGATTACAAGTTCAAAGCCCTAAGCAATTTAGCAAGACCCTGTTTCAAAATAAAAAGCAAAAAGGGCTGGGGATATGACTTAGTGGTTAAGTGCCCCTGAGTTCAATCTCTAGTACAAAACAAACAAAAACCCCGGAAAACAAACAGATAAACAAACAAAAACAAAACAAAAAAATCAAAACAAAGGAGGCAAGAAGAAAAGAAAGATAAAAGAAAAATGGAACAAAAACCATGAAGCAAATATAATGCAAATAAGAAGAAGGCAATTTTTTAAAAATCAGTTTTTAATTATATAGCTCTTTACCACTTACAAAATTATTTCTACCAACATAATATTATTTAGAAGACTATCTGGTTGGTGGGAACAGCATAACTTTAAAGTTAAGAAAAAGCTTTATTTTAACTCTGGTGTGCCATTTGGGAACTCTGGGACTTTAAGCTCTGTTCCTCATTGGTAGATATAGAGATGATACCCATTTACTCTTATTGATAGAGTTGCTGGTCTGAAGACCACAGTTTGAAAACCACTAACATAGGAACTGTTATTATTGTATTTGGTGGAAAATGGTAGATTTTAATCCAAACATATGATTGTGTTAAATATGAGTGGTCTAATAATATCAATTAGAAAATTAGTTTCGGGGCTGGGATTGTAGCTCAGCAGCAAAGTGCTTGCCTCGCATGTGTGAGGCCCTGGGTTCGATCCTCAGCACCACATACAAGGCAATAAAATAAAGACATTGTGTCCATCTACAACTAAAAAAAGAATATTAAAAAAAAAAGAAAAAAAGAAAATTAGTTTCACCAAGTACAGTGGTGCATACATGTAATCCCAGCAGCTCAGGAGGCTGAGGCAAGAGGATTATAAGTTTGAGGCCAGCCCCAGCAACTTAGTGAGAACTTAAGCAACTTAGTGAGCCTCTGTCTCAAAATAAAAAATAAAAAAGGGTTGGGGATGTGCCTCAGTGGTTAAGCACCCATGGGTTTAATCCCTGGTACCAAAAAAAAAAAAAAAAATCAAGTTTTTAAGTTGGTGTGGTTATATTAGTATTAGATAAAGTGTACTTCAGAACAAAGACTATTTCCAGATATAAAGAAAGATACTACATAATGAAAAAGAGGTTACTTCACCAAGAAGATAACAACAATTCTAAATATGTATGTAATAACAGTTTCAAAATGCATCATGTACAAATTGATAGAAAGGAGAAGTAAATAAATCCACAGTTACAACTGGAGACTTTAATACTCCTTTTGCAGTGATCAATAGGATGAGTAGAGAGAACATTAACTATCAACCAACTCTTTGTGACTAATATTTAGAAAACAGCCACCTGATGATGGTACAGTACATATTCTTTTCAAGTACATTTTAAATATTCACCAAGATCGTCCATAATCTGGCCATAAAACAAAATATCTGGCATATTCTTCACCAAATTATCTGGAGTCAATACAGTTCCAATGACAATCCTACAAGACTTTTTTAGAAAATTTTTTTTTAGTTGTTGATGGACCTTTATTTTATTTTATTTATTTATATGTGGAACTGAGAATTGAACCTAGTGCCTCACGCATGCTAGGCAAGTGCTCTACCACCAAGCCACAAATCAGCCCCCTACAAGACTTTTTTTAAAGATAAAAATAAGCTGATTCTAAAATTCACATAGAGCAATACAGAGCAATATGAGGACTAGATTTAACTCCCTTCCCCAAATATTGGAAAAGGTGAACAAAGTGGTTGGAGTACCACACTGTTTGATTTCAAAACTAACTGTAAAGTTAAGGTAATCCAGACAGTGTAGTTTGGTGAATGGACAGACAAATAATGAGTGGAACAGAACAGAACTCAAAATAGAATCACATTATTTGAGCAGTTGATTTTTTCAGCAATGGTGCAAAGGCAAATTAATGGGAAAAACATAGGCTTTTCAAAACTGGTGCTAGAACAATTAAAGACCCATACTTTTTAAAAAAAAAGTGAGTCTTGACCTATATCTCATATGGTATACAGGAATTAACTCTAAATGGGTCATGAACCTAAAGTTAAAAGTGTCATTCTTTTTCACTAGTTATCGTTAGTGTCATTGATGACCTGTTTACCAAACCAGTCTTTCTCTGCTATATCTCTGGAGTTTGGTATCATAACTACTCTTTAAAAAATTCTCCTCAAATGTGTATATAACATTTGTATTAGATTGCGTTACATAACAAAAATCTCACACATAGATATCTTTTTTTTAATATTTATTTTTTAGTTGTAGGTGGACAGAATATCTTTATTTTATTTTTATGTGGTGCTGAGGATCGAACCCAGTGCCTCGCGCGTGCTAGGCGAGCATGCTACCACTGTGCCATAACCCCAGCCCCACACATGGGTATCTTAAACAATAGAAATTTATTTTCCTCACAGTTCTGGAGGCTGAAGTACCAGCATGGTGCCCACATGATCAGGTTCTGGTGAGGTCTCTTCCTGGCTTGCAGGTTGCCTTCCCTCTGTTCTATTGGATTCTTTGGTCTCATTTAACCTTAATGACCTCTTTAAAGGCTCTATCTCCAATACAATTACATGAAGGGTTAGAGCTTCAACATAGGAATTTGGAGTTGAGGACATAATTCAGTCCATGGCAATTTTAGCTTATATCTATTTTATTATATGTTACCTGTTTTTATCCCACTCCACTAGATTTTGAGATCTTTAAGTGTGAGGAATTTTGGTAATTTATTTGTGCATCTATAATACTTCATACACAATAAATAAATAATCAATAAACATTTTAAATGAGTAATTAGATGGAGTCATCCACTTCTGTTCTCATAGCATAGGTAATGGTATCACTATGCATCCATCTTCCCAGACTATAAATCTTTTAAAAAAATTTTAGTTGTAGATGAACACAATACCTTTATTTTATTTATTTATTTTTATGTGGTGCTGAGAATTGAACCCAGTGCTTCACACATGCTAGGCAAGTCCTCTACCATGGAGCTACAACCCCAGCCCCAGACTGTAAATCTTAAGTCATTTTTTTTTACTTTTCCCTTTAATCATCTATGTTCAATGTATGTCTAGTATCAAGACTTACCTTCTAAAGGTTTTTCAGATCCATTCCTTCTCTAGCTCTAGGGCTACCTCTTGCCCTTCCTCATCTTTCAGTTTGTTTCAATTGTTTCTTAATGGGGCTTCTGGCTTTCAGTGTTTACTCCCTCCAATTCATACTTTGTTGCTAAAGTGCAGTCTAATCTATCACTTCCTTTTAGTATCTTCCCGTAGCTTTAAGATTTATATCTTTTTATTGTTGTTGTTTTCTGGTACTAGCCATTGAAACCAGAGGAACTTTACAATTGAGTTAGATCCCCAGCTCTTATTTTGGAGACAGTCTCACTAAGTTGCTTAGGGCCTAGCTTGGTTGCTGAGGCTGACCTCAAATTTGTGATCCTCCTGTCAGCCTGTGGAGTTACTGGGATTATAGATGTGTGCCATTGCATTCAGCAGGACCTACATATTTTTTTTCTTGGTACCAGGGATTGAACTTAGGGTCCTCGACCACTGAGCCACATCCCCAGCTCTATTTTGTGTTTTATGTATAGACAGGGTCTCACTGAGTTGCTTAGTTGCTTAGCGCCTCACTGTTGCTGAGGTTGGCTTTGAACTTGCGATTCTCCTGTCTCAGCCTCCCAAAGTGCTGGGATTACAAGCGTGTGCCACCGTGCCCGGCTGGAACCTCCATCTTAAAGTCTTAGCCTGTCAGAGTCCTATGTGACTGGCTCTGCCGACCCACTTCTTGATGTCTTTCTTTTTTTTTTAAATATTTTTTCCAAACCTTTATTTTATTTATTTATGTATTTTGTACGTGGTGCTGAGGACCCAACCCAGTGCCTCACGCGTTCAAGGCGCTCTACCACTGAGCCACACCCCCAGCCATTGATGTCTTTCTTAAATACATGTTTCCGTTTCATATTCTCTGCACATGTATTTCCCTCTTCCTGAAGTGCCCTTTGCAACTTGTCATCTTATGATTTTTCTTTTTCTTTTGGTGCTGGGGATTAAACCTGGGGCCTTACACATGCTAGGCAGGTTCACTATCACTGAGCTATACCCTCAATTTTTTAATTTTTATTTTGAGACAAGGTCTTGTCAGTTGTGCAGGCTGACTTCGAACGTGCAATACCCTTGCTCTGGTCCCTCAAGTAGCTGAAATTTCAGGCATGTGCCACTATGTGTGGTCGTAGTTGATTTTTATATTCTGAAAATCTAATTCATAGAACGTACTCAATTAATTTTAGTGAATAAATGAATCAGTTATATGATTTTATACCAAAAGTGAATATATATTCAACAACTACCATGTGCCAGGTACAGTGTGCTAGGTGGTGGAAAATCATGGCATGTGTGTTATGATAATGGGTATTTTTTGAAGAAAAAGTCTCCTTCATACTCTTATTTTAAACCCTTTCCCAGAATTGTGGCTGCAGTTTGATGGGTGTCAATGTCTTGAGGAAGTTAAGAAGTTGTGTGTTTGTGAAATTGCAGGAGAGATTTTAATAAAAGTTTAATTATTGGCTTTTTGGTCCTTATGACAAAATTTCTGATTGGTCTTTTCTCCTAGTCTCTTAAAGTGACAATTATAAGTACTCATTAATTAATTGTACCTTTTCTGAAGTACCTTTTTAAAGAATAGAGACAATTTAGGAACCCAAGTTAAAGCCCACAGGACCAACACATATAGATTGTAGCTAAGAGTTAAGGTAGGTCTTGTAGTTTTAAAACTAGAATCATGGACCCTTTGGAATCTGAGTATCTAAGCTTCCTTTGCCTTTGTGGTTCTTGTTTCTGTTGCGCACATGTGCACATGCGTGTATTATGAACCAAGTGAGTATTCTCTATTACTAATGTCCAGAATCTAACCGTAGCAGAATTTGCAGGTTCTGCTCTGTATGTTTACTCTGACTCAGCTGAACTTTTGCTGGGCTTCTCTGTCTGCTTTTGATCTTTAACAACAGTGCCTGTCAGATCAGTTGCTGTTCCCCTGCTAGAAATACCTGGAATGGGTGAGAAATGATGGTCCTTGTGATAATGTCCATGCCCGAAGCACCTCTTTTCCACATGGTTCTAGTGGTGACTTCCTGTGGATCATGTCCTATGAACATGACATTTAGCAGGACTGTGAGAGCTTTGCCTTGACCTCAGGCAGCCTCATTCTCCTGAGACATTTTGAATAACTGTAAGTGAGGGGTGTTATGGAGCAAATTGAATGTCCTAACCACAGAATCTCTTTGATTGCAGAATTGCCTCACTCACAGAGTTCTCCAGCTGTGAGCAGCACCTGCACAAAAGTGCTCTATTTCACTGACCGGTCACTTACACCCTTCATGGTCAATATACCAAAGAGGTGAGATGCTGGGATTTTTTTTGTGTGTGTAAAAAAAAAGAAAAGGAAGGGCATTAGTTTCTGCCCAAATGAACAGCTGAAAGGTGTTTGAAAAGCAGTTATGTGTATGGAGAAGAGCCCAGGAGATAGAGATTCTAGTTCCAATTTTGTCACTAACCAGCGACTTTATAAAGGACAAATCATGATCTTGTGCTGGATACAGGAGTAATAACAGTACTTCCAATCCTGGTAATGATGTAAATGTGCTCCAGGTTTGGAGACATGGTTTTTTAAGTGTTCAAAATTTGTCTGCCGATAGATAGGGACTGTGTCTGGCTTTTAGTCACTGATCTTTGTTACTATTTAATGAGTGCAGCTAATCCACACTGAGAATTTATGTTGAAAACTTTCCAAAAACTCAGTTAATGTACTTCTTCCTATGGTTTCAAAATAAAGATTTTTAAACTCTGGAACCAAATACTGAGAACTTAAGGGATTTTTCCTTCCCAGGGAATCTACTTATTTGGTCTGGGTTGAAAGGCAGCTTTCTAAAGCTAGACAGATAAAGACAATGATACCTGATTTAATTCTATGAGCCTAGGAACTGGAATATTGTAGCAAAGAAGGAAATCAAGAGCACTTAGACATATTTATAGTTATTTCACAAATTGGATTTCAGAGACCTTATGTCTTATTTCCAGAGAAAAACAGAAAAGTGATCTGGCTACTGCTGAAGCAATAAATCTACTTAAATTCTCAGCTTATTGGATTTATAATGCTGTTTTCATGTCCTAGTGGTGACTGGTTCTCCAGCTTCTGCTATTTTAGAGTTATCTTGGTTACCAGGGGCAATGACCTAATAAGGCCATGCTGTTTCTGCCTGTTGACTTTGGCAGGGGCCTGGGTTTAAAGCTAACACCTTGTCTTTCCAACCTATTGATTGTGTTGGTACTCTCCTTTTGTTGCAGGTTGGGGGAGGTGACTTTGAAGGATTTTAAAGCAGCTATTGATCGGGAAGGGAATCATAGGTATCACTTCAAAGCACTGGATCCTGAGTTTGGCACTGTCAAAGAGGAGGTACAGAACCCATGGGGAATCTGGGTGGTATTATTGGTCATACTAGAACCCCATAGCCTCCTGTTTAAGGACTAGTACTCATGAGTACCTGAATTCCCTCATCTGGTCAGAGGAATTTTCTGGCACCTCTGGCCTAAGAAGGTCATAGATAGGCCAAGGTAATAGCTTCTTCAGTTCTAGAACTTGAGCATCTTGACTGAGACTTTGGCTAGAATTTTTTAAAAATTTTTTTAGTTTTTGATGTTTTTCTTTTTTTGGGTACCAGGGATTGAACTCAGGGATACTCAACCACTGAGCCACATCCCCAGCCCTATCTTGTGTTTTATGTAGAGACAGGGTCTCACTGAGTTACTTAGCGCCTTGCTACTGCTGAGGCTGGCTTTGAACTCGCGATTCTCCTGTCTCAGCCTCCCAAAGTGCTGGGATTACAGACGTGCGCCACTGCACCCGCTTGGATCTTTATTCGTTTTTATTTATATGCGGTGCTGAGAATCAAACCCAGTGCCTCACACATGCGAGGCAAGCACTGCCGCTGAGCCACAACCTCAGCCTCTAGGCTTTTTATTATAAAAAGGAAAAGGTTTTATTTTGTTAGGGAAAATAAAAACCCCAAGACAATAAAATAAAGACCTTTTCTATCTGTAGCCACATCTTAGAATTTTTTCCTAGAAAGAACAAAATAAACAGGCATGAAAACGCAGAACTGTATATTATATGGTGGTAGTTTCTCCATGAGAATGAGGAACTTCTGGATAGCCATCTATGCTGATTTCCAACTCCTTGAGTATTTTTTTTACCCTATGCTTCTCTTGCCAAATACAGCCATTTGGGGGAAGAGAATTTGGGGTTCTGCTGTATTATTTATTGTAAGTGCCTTTATTGTGGTTACAGAATTTTTAAAAAGCTGAAAAAACTAATATTTTGCAAAGGTTTCCTCACTGAAATGTTTTAATAATCCTGTTTTATTAGCAGCTTAGGAAATGAACTGAATAAATGAATGAAAATAATTGCATCTCAGAGTTGGTCTTCTTTCCAACCCTTTCTTTCTTTTTTTTTTTTTTTAATTTTTTTTCGTTGTTGATGGATCTTTATTTTTTTTATTTATTTGTATGTGGTGCTGAGAATCGAACCCAGTACCTCACGCATGCTAGCCAAGCGCTCTACCACTGAGGCACAACCCCAGCCCTCCAACCCTTTCTTTACAATGCCTAATACCAAAATGATTCCCTTTCTCATTAAAAAATGTGTCTACTGCTGCTTTCTCCTAAGAAGCCCAAGATAGTCTATGAATCATAATTCATTAATTATTAGAAATCTATCTGAACAAAGGAGCATTAGGAATTTTTTTTAACCATTTCATAAATGTGGAACTAAGAAAAAAATAAATAAAATACCCGTTGCAACTTCAGGGACAAACCAAAGAGAAATAGATACTCAGGCTTTTTTTTTTACATTTTTTTTTTCTTTTACAGTACTGAGGATTGAACACAGGGGTGCTCTACCACTGAGGTACATCCTCAGCCCATTTTTATTTATTTATTCATTTATTGGCACTGGGGATTGAACCTAGAGGCACTTTACCTACACTTCCAGTTCTTTTTACTTTTTGAGACAGTTTCACAAAGTTGCTGAGGCTGGCTTTGAATTTGCAATCCCCTGCCTCCACCACCCAAGTTGCTGAGATTATAGGTGTGTTCTACTCCTAGTGTTTCTTCTACACTTTATCCCTAATGTTTGCGTTCTTTTATCAGCAGCAGTTGTTTAGTGAAACTCCCTACCATACTCCGTATTTTTTTTTTCACTGTGGCTTTTTTTGTTTACCTAGGTTTTTCATGATGATGATGCCATCCCTGGATGGGAAGGGAAAATTGTAGCCTGGGTGGAAGAAGAGCATGGAGAGAATTAATGCTGAGTATTGGAACCTGGTCACTCCTGGCTGCTTCACTCAGGAAAGGGGACTTAAACCAGAATACACTAAGAAGTTTCTAATTTGTGCTGCCAAAACAGAAGCTTCTCAAAGTGTGACAGTTATCTGCTAGACCTGTTTCTGTGCCTGGCATGTCTGGTACTTAAAATCCCTGTCCATATGTGGACCATGGGTTCATCTGGAGTTTCTTGTCCGTGGGAACAGAGTTTTGTTTCACTCTGAGGATAACAAACCGAAGGCCTTAACCAATGGGGATGGATGATCCCGCTCTTGCAGGGGGCATGGCTGCTATTATCTGGAACCTAGGAATTGGATGTATTACTCCTGTGTGTTACAGTATTAATTTAATTGGCCTCAATGGTTTCAGCAATCAGAGTCCCAGCATTTGTACTCACAGACAAGGCAAAGGTACCAACTTTTCTGCTTCTTTGCAGATACTACAAACCAAGAGTAACTCATGAGGTGGTACCAAAGATGAAAGCCCACTCTTCAATAATTGTTTGAACTGGACATGGATGGTGCTGAATTTTTGATTGGATGGAAAAAGGGCTGCCCATATTGTGCTATTCTATTCTAAAACCATAATTAAGACCTTGGGCTGCCTCTTCTGATTCTGCAGCTTGTCGTTGAGCCCACATAGGGCATATTTCATGAACTGCTAGTTTTTTCTGGGGACTCTTTAACTTCAGAGCCATTTATTTTTCTTCCAACAGATGAACTTTGTGTTTGAAAGGAATAAGGAGTGAAAGGCTCCTGAACGATACAAGCGGGTATGGAAAGGTGCTGCTACCCATATCTTCTTGACTTTGTCTCATGACTTTCTTTAACTCATGGCATCTCCTTTGCAGTTAAGAGGAGACAGACCATTAATTTCAGTGTTTCTTCGTGATTTATGAGTACTGAGCATGAATTACTGGTCTGCCCCTCATTACCAGGCTGGCATTATTTTCTATTATACATTTCGTCTAGGCTGATCCTCTAGGGCATAATAGAAACCATGGGGCATAGAGTATGAGTTATAAATGGGAAGGCTGATTCAGGGTGAAGAAACCTAGAATCATTTCTCATGTGCAACACTACCAAGTGTAGAAGCTACAAGTGTTCAATTTTCAGAGTTTATTTAACAACCTGAATTTTCTCATTCATCCACCCAGTACCATCACCCAATCAGCCATTATTCATATATATATCAATATATATATGAATATGTGTGTATATATATATACACACATGTATATGTATACACACACACACATATATATAAAAAATTTCCAAAAGCAGTCTGGGACCACCAATGTACACTGCCAAACAAAAGAGGAGGACAGATCAGTTTGGGATTCTTGACCTGTTTCCAGTTCATCTCCCCTTTTCAGCCATTTGAACAGACTACTCTTGGAACTCTTCGGATAACATCTTTTTTTATATAGATGTGTCTTTTAAAAATAGTTCATGTTTGGAGAATTCTTTTGTACTCATTTGCTTTTTGTCTGAGAACCATGTCTATTTTTATAACTCGTGTGAGTTCTATATACTCTCACATTCTGTATACTGTGTCCCATTTTCTAGAGAACATAGTAGCTTTTATACAGTCTCTTCTTACCACCTCTGTGGTTTCAGAACAAGCTTTATTTTATTACAGTTATACTAATGACCACTAATTCCTGTCCGATTCTACTTGCTATTTAGTTATGGAGGTAGTTCTGTGTAATACAGTTTATTACTCTTCTAGCAGATAGAAGTTCAAAAGGCATCCAATGTCTTTGTGAAAGTTTACCTGGTCTTCTATTGAAGAATGATTTTTCATCAGAAATAACTGGGAAAGTTTGGGAAAGCCAGCCATAGCAGTAATAATTCATTATGAAAGCAAACAGAAGAAAACATTATATTTTCAGGGTTTTTTTTTCCTCCCCCAAGAAGTAGTCTGAAAAAAGTTCTTATATTACATTTCTCTGTTGCATGAATTTTAGTGTTTTGCTCTACGACAGCATGAGGGTTATCAGGCCAAAATTTTGTTACTGTATTTTCAGTAAATTTATCTTGAATGTCTGTCTCTTAAATCCGTTTTTACTTATCAATTTTCTTTTAGTGAACAGTCTTACCATTATGTGGAATTTAACTTTTCAGGAAAATTAAATCAGAAAAATTTCAGTCCTTTACCGTGTGTTTTATCTCTTTTTTGAAAAAGAGCTATATGGCCTTCATCCTTCCGTAACAGTGGAAGTTGAATTCAGGGGTAAACATGAGATAACTTCCCTCCCCTTTAGCTCATGTACCATGGATAATGACTAAGCATCCCTACTAGAAGACATCACTTTCATAACTGTGAATTGTGTTGGTGATAATCATTCTGGTTTCTAAGGTGAGAGGAGCCTCTGAGCAGGAGTAGGCATTGATTCATTGTGTTTCAATAGACTTCTATTTGGCGGCACTCTAGGAGGCCTTGTAACTTATGTATAGTGTTGTCCTCTAGTGCTATTGGGATAGGCCATCCTGCTACTGCTGAAGTTCTCTTTCCTTGCAAAAAACTAAAGAACAAGACTGTTGAGAGTTTATAAAATAATTTCTAAACTATGTTGGTTAAAAACAAATGACCTCCAAAAAACTAATTGAGAGCTCAATTCTTTAAAAAGTCAAAAACTGAAGACTGTTCTCTTGCTTAATACCCAAAATTAGCTGGGATTGGAACACTTCACAATTTCTATCTGAAGAATTTGGTTTAAATACACTTGGTAATGGCAAACCTACTTATGAACTTTTCAGCTTTTTTTGACTGGGATGGTCATAAGGGAAAATATGTTTATGTTTTACATCCAATCTTTTAGGACTACACTTAAAAGCATTTAGGTCATAATTAAAATTATTTTCATTTTTTCCATTAAATAAGCATTATGATTGCACACTCCTTTGTCTGAATTTATGTAAGAGGTATAGCTTGCTTAAAATGCATATATATGTAAAATTATATTTTCTTAGAAACATGGATGTTTGCAACCATTGCTTTCAAAGAGATTATTATTGCATATTCTCCATTTTACAATGTTTTCATGAAAAGTATGTTACACCAGCGGCTTCTGATTATTAATGATGACCAGTTTTAACTGCCTGTATGTACCAGATTTGTGAATTAAAACACATACACACAGAGAATAAAATGGAGTTTGCAAACAGAATCCCATTAATCATTTTCATTTATTGACTGAGATTAATCCGTAAATCCATTTACATTTAGTGAAGGCAAATTTCCTCAAGTGTTCTCCCTGGTAGCATGTTTACTCATTATCTGGCGAGTGGAGATGAGGATTACTTTATTGCTACAGATAGTTTACTTTTGGTATTTCTAATGTAAGCACAAAATAGGTTATCATCAGAGGATTAACTAATTTTTCTCTTCTTTTGAAATTATATGTAAATACATAAATACATTTATTCATTTTTTGGTTGTTTATTTATTTTTTTGGTGGTTCTGAGAATCAAACTAAGGGCCTTACATATGCTGGGCAAGTGCTTTACCACTGAGCAACATTCTCAGCCCCGTAAATGTGAAAATAAAAACCTTAGAGTGTAAACTGTGTGACAAAAAAAGTCTCTAATTTGCAAATACAAACATTAAGGAAAGACTCAGAAATTTTTTTCTTTTTGGTGCTGAGAATTGAATCCAGAACACTATACATACTAAATATGTGCTATTCCACTAAGCTACACCCCTCCAGCCAAAAATGTGTATTTATTTATCATTTTGAGATGAAGTCTCACTGTCTTGACTAAGCTAGTTTCCACCTCTTGGTGGGCTCAAGTGATCTTTAATCTTGTGAATGGCAGAAACTATAGGTCATGCACCATGTCCAAGCTAGCAACTGTAAAATTCACACGACCAGGAGATGAATTAAGCCACTCAGCAAGGCTTTATTGGAAGGCGAGCCCTCGGACCATTTCCCCGTCCATCAGAGCGGGTCAGGAGAAATGGCGTCGGAGATTCTGTGCATAGAGAATTTCAAGAAAACCCGGTCAGGAAGGGGAGGGCTTGGGTACAGGAAAAGAGGGCCAAAGTCCTTCCTGATGGGTCAGGAAAACTTGCTGATTGACAAGAGGCGTGTCCACTAGTGAGGTCACATCTGGCCTGCAGCTCTGCTGACCAGCTTCCTTATTTGGGCATCTTAGACCCTGACCAAAGAGCTAGAGTTCCCAAATCAATTTGAAAGCTCCGTCCCCAAAACTTATGTAGGCTTCATTTAGCACTGCAGTTTAAATGTGTGATAACTCTAAATCTTTAGGCTTGAGTGTTTTTATTTGGCTTTTATTTTTGAGTACTTATGATTGAACACAGGTGTGCTTAACCATGGGCCACATCCCCAGCCCTTTTTATTTTTTATTTTGAGGCAGGGTCTCAGTTGCTTAGGGCCTCGCTAAATTGCTGAGGCTGGCCTCAAACCTGCAATCCTCCTGCCGCGGCCTTTTGAGTTGCAGGAATTACAGGCATGTGCCACCCCCCATGCCTGGCCTGAGGACATACTTTTAACTATTAATTGGCTATCTCATCATTATGTTACTATTAAATATGTACAAAACAATTCAAAGTCATTCAGTACCAACTAACATCTCTTTCCATCTACTTACTTTGTATCAGTGATATTGCCATTCTATTTAAGACTTTTTGAGTCTTTTAGTCTTTTTTTTCCTTCAATTTCCTTTATCCAATCTGTTTAGGCAACTTTAGGCTTGTTCTTTTAGGACTTGAAAACAAAATTCCATTAATCAAATTCCTATCCCTCTTCTAGGATTCACTTGCCATCCCTGGACTATTTAAGCTGTGCTCTTACAATTTAGCTATACCTAAATAAAAAGTACATTCAAAATGCAAACTATTCTTTGAAAAATGCAAAACAAGGTTTAAGTAAGCCTACCCAAGTGAACAGTAAAATTGCACATCACCTAATACTTTACAACAAAGCTTTAGATCCAACTGTTAAAATGCAGTGGAAGTAGCAAGATATTTTAGTCAATTCAAAATAAGGCATTTTTATAACCATTTATAAAGTTACAATATAAGTCCTTTCATTAATTAATCTTCCATTGCTTCTTCCAATTGTTAGTCATAAGTAAAGTTTTACATAATTACTATTCAATTTTAATTATTTCAAACATGCATTTTTATTTAACATGGAAATTTTATTTCTCAGTTGTACTGTCTACATAAAATTCTTAAGCAGTTATGCCTGCTTAAACATTCCCAATTTAAGTAGGTACAAAATAGTCTCACCTGGCTTTTTAAATATTTATTAGGAAAGTTGAATGTTTTACAAACATTGATTTCCCTCCAATTTCTTTTTTTTTTAATGTTTATTTTTTAGTTGTAGGTGACAGAATATCTTTATTTTTATGTGGTGCTGAGGAACGAACCCAGTGCCTTATGCGTGCGAGGCGAGAACGCTACCACTGCGCCATAATCCCAGCCCTTCCATCCAATTTCTTATTGTGTTCTTGGTGTTCTGTGACCATGTGTACAATGGGGACTTGGTGATACAAATACAGCACATTCTTCCTCCTAATATCTTTAGCTTAGGAATAATGAGCTGTTTTCTAATTATAAAATAACCGTACAATAGAGGTGTACCTAACAAATTGTGTATATAAGTCTTCGTTCATTAATTCAAAAATGCATTTAGCACCGCTTACCAGGTACTATACTAAACTCTGAAGATGGCGAAGTACAATACAGACAAGATTCTTGCCCCCACTAGCATTGTTTGGTTTTGACAGGTAATATACTCATGAGCCACATAACGGTGTTTTGTTAATGATCTACCAAATATAAGACGATGAGCCCATACGATTCTATCACTTAGTGGCATTGTAGCCATCGTTGTTTAAATGCACTCTATGATGTTCACACAACC
>PVHX01022301.1:0-27959 GCA_004024805.1 Geosciurus inauris | reverse complement strand
TCTAGCACCAGAGGTTGGCAAAAACCTCCAGTTTTTGGTTGAGGTTACAAAACTCCTCAAGCAAATGAGAAACATGAGCCGGGCGTGGTGGCGCAAGCCTGTAATCCCAGCACTTAGGGAGGCTGAGACAGGAGGATCGTGAGTTCAAAGCCAGCCTCAGCAACGGCAAGGCGCTAAGCAACTCAGTGAGACCCTGTCTCTACATAAAACACAAAATAGGGCTGGGGATGTGGCTCAGTGGTCGAGTACCCCTGAGTTCAACCCTCAGTACCGAAAAAAAAAAAAAAAAAAACGAGGAACGAGGGCCCTGGAGACAGTTGTTCAAGTTCAGTTAAGGACATGAACACTCACAAGTAGCCAAACTCCAAGTTGGGTCCCCCAGTTCCCACCATGTCCTCTGTAGTCTTGAGCCTCCTGCCTGGATTTCTCCGTGAAACCAGGAGGAGAGGAAATGCACAGGCCGGAGCTGAGGTGGATGGTGCCACCTTTCCATCTGGTAGGCCCTGAAGCTCCTCCCAGACAGGCCCAGGTGTGCAGCAGGCGGGAGAGCTCCCCTGCACTTCCTTCCACCCACTTGCACTCTGCTCCCCGGACCCAGGTGGAGGTGTTTCCTACCTGAACAAGGAGCCTCCTCTGAGCCCCTGTCTGCTGTGAACACCCATGATGAGGCTCACGCACCCACCCACCGTGCCCATCACCAGCTCTGCCCTCAGCTGTCCTGGAGGTTTCAGGGAGCTGGGAGCCACCAGTAACCGTGGGCTCAGTGTCTCCCCTTCCACCCTGGGGAACCCACTTTTAGGTTTTGTTTGGAGTTTTTCTATTTTTCATAAAGTTCTTTCAAGGAAGATCTCTGAGGCCAGAACCTAGAATCCACTGAGGTCGCCCACACGCCCCACGTGGGCACACCGTCCGTCCTACCAACATTCCTTTTGGGTCCAGCTGGCCACCCTCTGCCCCTCAGCACAGCTCTGCTGGGTCCCACCTGCTGGTGGGCCCCACGTTGCCAGCTCACTTGTCCCAGGAGCACCTGGTCAAGGCTGCCACAGCCTGCATCACTCCCATGTCGAGTCCCTCAGTATTTGCCCAGCTGGCCAGGTTCCATGTCACTGGTGCACCAGGTGCACAGCAGGCACCCTGACAGGACCAGGAAGGCTCCTCACTGCTGTGCTTCTCTCCCCAGAAACCCCTCACCTCAGCCTAAGCACAAGGGAAGCAGCACACAAATCCAAACGGGGGCATCTGGACAGGTTGCTTTGAAACTACGAAGGTCCTCAGGAACAAAAAGTCTGGGACAAAGACACCGTCCAGGGAGCCTAAGGAAACAGGCCAGTGAAACACCATGGGGATGCTGGCTGTGATCCTGAGGGAAAAAAACAAAAACAAAGACAGAGAAATCAGAATCACCTGGGCTTTGATTGACAGTATGTCAATTTAATTTCTTAACTGGCAGGCTCCTCATAGAAATCTAAGACACTATCAGTGGGGGAACTGGGCAAGAGGTCACTGTATCTGTGACTTTTCTGTAATCCTAAAATTTTTCTAAAAATAAGTTTTTTAAAGCCCTCCAACAGCTTCCGGTAAAACCTAGACTAAACCCACCTCTGCTGGAACTCTCCAAGTCCCACCCAGCCGCCCAGCCTGCGCCCCTCTCCCCCATTCATGGCCTGGCCCTGAAGCTGCTTCTGCCTCCAATCTTGCACTCATTCTTTGCTTCCCGCTGGAGCACGCCACCCAGGTTCATCCCACGCCTGGTGGTGACTCCTCCCACCAGCTTGGTATGAATGTTTTTCTCTCCAAGGAGCCCTTTCCTGCTGAGGCTGCCAGCCAGGCACCGTCTTCTTGGCCTAGCTCCACATTCAACTCTCAGGACCAAACCCCAGCCTGTCCTGGGGTGGCGTCCCACCACCACCACTCGCCCAAGTCTAGATGCTGGCAGCAGCTCATTGGGCACTCGGAAGATGAGCTTTCCTAGTCACATTTAAAATAAGTGTTGCTGTTCTTATTCAGATTGTCCATGCAGTAAAAATTGGAAAGTATAGATAACAAAATAAAATTTTCCTGCAACAATAACTCAAGAGATTGTATTATTTTTATGCATGTTAGTAATCATGGAAAATAATTACCAATACCACAGGGATGCTTTTTTTAAAATACACAATTACCTGAATTCTCCTACACACGAGTAAGCCAATCAAGGTTTGGATCTTTTCGCTTTACGAGAACAACCTGTTCCGGTCCTCGTGTTTGCCCACACACAGAGCCCTGACGCTTCACAAATAATCACAGACTCATTAGGCATGCTGGCCGGGACCCGGCGAGGTAGCCCTATTCATCTGGAAGCACCTCACCTTAGCACAGACAGAACCACAGTCCCTTTCCATCAGACTTATTATTCTCAGCTGTTTCATGCACCACAATCTGGCCATTTTTTATTTGTTTTAAGGTATTTTACTTATTTCCATTTCGCTGCCATCAACAATATAGTTAATAACATTGTACACACATCTTTGCATACCTGTCCAATTTTTCTCCTAGGATGAGTTCATGGAAGTTGGATTGCCGGGCTGGGGGATTGTTTTGATCATCACTTTCTGTTCTGTTCTTTGACTCACGTTGTTACATTACGTCTCAAGAAAGCTATACAAATCTATTCCCACTAGCCACACTATTATTTCCACACAGACCTTTTCGTTGAAAAAAATCCAAGGGGCTGGGTTGGGGCTCACTAGTAGAGAACTTACCCAGTCCATGTGAGGCACTGGGTGTGATTCTCAGCACCACATAAAAATAAAGGTATTGTGTCCACCTACAACTAAAACATTAAAAAAATCCAAGAAACAAATGTAACTAATAAGGTAATGCATAAAGGGAGCAGGTATAAATTATTATACAGTCATCAGTAGCCATCGTATATACAAATTAATGATTTACCTTTTCTTCCTTTATATATATATTTTACTTATTGTGTCAAAATTATTTAAACTTGACAACAAATACAAAACTCAGGGCAGACCACCAAAGATCTTGTGGGGCAGCTTCACTGGAAGCCCCTGTCCAGGTGGACCTGGCCAAGGTGGGTAAGAGCCTCCCTGACCACACATTCCTGCACCCACCAGGCCAAAGTCTACTGCCAAGCTCACTCTGCTGCCAAATCATTTCACAGCAGAGGACGTGAAGTGGCTGGAGCCACTCCGGGTCACTGTTCTCATTCCTGCCTCACCAGCCCTACCAAAATGTATTCCTTTCTAAAAGAATTTTTTTGGTGTGATGTGAATCATCGTAGATTTCCATGCAGCTGTGGAGCAAATTGGAGAGACCCCATGAGCACCATATGCATTTCTTCCAGTGGTAAGGTCCCTCGAAACCAAAGGCAACAACACAACCAGGAAAATGATCTTGACACGGCCTGCCCGCTTGTGATGTCCACCCCCACACCCTGTTTCTCTGCATTGGCCAAATCCATCCCTCACCCACCCCTCCCTGCACACCAGGCAATCATTGCAAAAAAAAGATTATGTAAAGAATGCCACAAAAAAGGGACCAAACACATGAAGTATGTGACTTTGGGGGATTTGCTTTTTCTCCTGATAATACCCATAAGATTTCCCCCAAATTTATATGTACTTGTTCCTTTTAGCTACTGAGCTGTATCCAGGGTAGGGGGATCACAGTTTGCTGAAACATTCACCACTCAAGGACATGTGGGCTGTTCCCAGCTTGGGGTTATCATGAATAAAGCTGCTATAAACATTCACATACAGGTTTTTGTATGAACATAAGTTTTCCATTCTCCAGGATGAATGCCCAGGAGCACAATGATTGTCTTGTCTGCTATTTGCATATTTGCTTTTTGACAAACTGCAAAGCGGCTTCCCGGAGGGGCGGACTGTCTGGCCTGGCCCTGCCCCAGCCACGCAGGGCCACTAGCCTCTCACCCTCGCCAGCATTGTGTGGACACTGGCTTCACAGCCTAGCCAAACCGGCAGGTGGGCACTGTGCCTCCAAACTACAATCTCGTGGCTCAGTTAACATCTTGTGCTGACTGACCAGCCTTATTTCCTCTTCAGCAAAAAGTGTGCCTTTGCTTATTTTCTAATTGGACTGTTTGGGGGTTTTGCTGTTGAGTTTTGAGGGCTCTTCACATATTCTAACCATCTCCTGGACACGCAGTTCTTACAACTCCCCCAGACTGTAGTCCTCTTTTCACCCTCCTCCAAAGGGCTTGGCAGAGCAAAGGTGTTTTATTTGGCCGCAGTCCAATGTATCAGGTTTTTTTGTTTTGTTTTGTTTTGCTTTTGCTTGTATGGATTGCAAATTTGATTTAAATCTAAGAACTTTTAACCTAGACCTAGATTCCAAAGATATTTTACTAATTTTTTCCTAGAAGTTTTATGGCTTTAGTCATTGGTCCATTTTGAGTTGTTTTTTGTATTGTTTTGTTTTTACATAACTTAATTTTTATTATTTATTTATTTTATGAGGTGCTAAGAATTTAACCCAGTGCCTCACACGTGCTAGGTAAGCCCTCTACCACTGAGCCACAAACACGGCTCCTTCAGGTTTTATTTTAAAAGCTTAATTAATTCACTATATTTTTCTTATACAAAAGGAAAAAAAACCACATGGGGCATGGGTCCTTTGCCGGGACCCTGGTGTGGGTCTCCAGGAGATGGCTGGTGAACTCCTAACAGAGAGACTTGGTGAGCACGCCTTCTTTCCAGAGGTCAAGGGCAGACGACTGTGGTTCTTGAGGATAGCCTCCTAGATGGGCTTGGACAAGTTGCACAGTGTGGCCTGTGGCCCCCAGCTGAGGTTGTCAGTGGTCACCACCCCCATCTATAGCAGCTTGTTGAGCATGGGGGGCTAAGATGGCGCCGGAGCCTCGAGGGCCACAGCCGCATGTCACCTGGACAGGGGCGGCATGAGGCCTCTCCGTCCTGTCCACACGGGCAGCAGAGAGCTCTGCCGGCATCGCAGCCGCCTGGGAGGGCAGTGTAGGCTGCTAGGCCGGGGAGAGGGCTGTCTGTCAGCCAGAGTCTCTGGGGCTCCCCTCAGGGCTTCCACGTGCAGACCACACAGTCAGATCAGCATGGCCACTGGGCGCTCTGGCCACGGCATGGGTGGGACGGCACAGCCGTGAGGCTGCTCGGGCAGGTGGGGAAGGCCTTCCAGGCACCACGGCAGCGAGGAGGACCAGCACTGGCACAGCCATTGGCCCTGCCCTGGGGTTTCACCCGTCAGCTGAACAGCTTCCCTGCTCCTCTGTCCCCACTGTGCCCCTGAGGGGTACTGAGGGTGGCGAACCTAAGAATCTGGCCGCTGGCCCAAGTCCAGCTAAGGGTGATTTTTCTGGACAAAGGGGATGCCTGGCACTAGAGATGGACCTGTGGGATAAGAACTGGGGTCTCTTTTGGAGTGAAGGTGAGCAATTTCCCCTTCTGTGGGAGGAAGCTTGATGAGGTTCTATGATTGCTGTTTGGAAATTAAATATGGTCAGGAGGTGGGTGTGGATGCAAGTAGCCATGAGGGGCGACTTCTAGCTGTTGCCTGTCAGCGTCCGGTACCACCCCCAATATTCCCTCTGACAGTTTGCCAGATGTTCTCAGGGGCTGCAAGCCCAGGAGCCATGTTTCCCAGAACCCCTCACTCGCTGGGATCTGGTTTATACTCCACCCACCAGCAGTGCTCACATGCGACGGCACAAGCTGAGCATCATCGGCCACTCCTCCAGCATCAGGCCCAGGCCCTTCCTGCACAATCTTGGCCCACGAATCCATTGCCAGCCTCCTGTTCTAGGCTGCAGACCACTGACTGGGCAGCGAGCAGTGGCTCCCCAGCAGGTTCCAGCAGCTTCGTGCAGGTTCCTCATGTCCAGCAACACCCCAGCCCAGGGCTCCCACTCTCCTCCTGCCATCAACGCTGTAAGAGCCCAATTCCCTACTGCTGAAGTATCTCCCCTGAGCTTCAATACACGCCTCATGTGCAAGACTGAGCTGGGAGGGGCCGCTCCAGGCTCTACTCTCCAGGTGGTTCCTTGAAGGGATGGGCCTGCATCTGGCCTGTCACCAGAACAGGTCCAGGTGCACTGGTTTGTGCCCTGCTAGGCACTCATCAGTCCCTCCAGTTTCCGCACCCTCTGTGGTGGAACAGAAGCAAGCAGCGCCACTGAGCGCCAGGCCCTGCTGTGGAGCACCTGCTGCTCTCACCCCGTCTCACACCTTCCTCGCAGCCTTCCACGCGGCACACGGACAGAATCCGCCGATTTGTGAAGCCGACAAACATCCTCGCCTGAGCCAGGATTGCTTCTTCCTTTTTTATCCCCTCCCCTCCTCCTTTTTGCTGGAAGAGGCACAAGGAGCAGAAAATTCTTGCACTGCTGCGACACCATTCGTGTTTTTAATTTGACAAGAAAAACTTGTGCAATTGCATGGAACATTTATCTTATTTCTGCAAAATTTGGCTTTCCTCTATGAATAACAAACAGGTTCCGAAGAGAGCAGCCCGCCCCCAGCCTGCCTCTGCTCCTCCAGGCCCTGCTGCAACCACAGACGGCTGGCCTTCGCCCTCTGCCTCCACCTGCAGCTGCCCCTCACCCCCACTGACCCATTTGCCAGCATGCCGCAAGCCCTGGTTAAGTTAGAACCACACTATTGTTCTCCAGCAGGAGCCCTGTGTCCAGAACACAAATGAGTGGAAAGATAGGCTCAAAACGAGGGTGAATGCGGATCCTGCGCCTCAGGAAACAACACAAATTCACGTTCAGAAAAAAGGCCATCCCGCAGAACAGGAATGAGGCAAGAACACCCACATGCCTCCTGATGCCTCCTTGCTTTGTCTCCCGCCTACACCACACTAGAGGCTGATATGACATTAGTTCCCATGTCTTTTGCCCATTTAAATGCCATCTCTTCCTCAAGAGCTCACTCATGTCCCCCTAAGAAGTGATTTTGCAAACATTCCTGCTCATTTCGTCTGTCCCTGTCACACAGCGTTTTGTGACACATACCTTTGCTGTAGTTAAGTCTGGTCTCTCCAGCTATCACACACTGAGGAAAATCACATAGCAGCCAGACCCAGTCCCTGCTTGCATCTGGGCTCCATGCAAGTGCATCCGTGCATGATCTCTACAGTCCCCACACCACGTGAACACCATGTGGTTGCCATCCCCACTTGGCAGGTGAAGAAACCAAGGACCCAGCTGATGAGGCACTCCAAAGCCAGTGGTTTTTTAAGAAATAGAAACAGAATTGGAACTCATTAATTCAGAGCTCAGACTCTATAAAGTGAGCTAGAAAAGGTGCTGATGTCAGGTGCCAAGTACTCACAGATGAACCCCAATTCTATGCACTGAATTTTTGAAAATTCAAAATAAGTGAAATTCACTGCTCCAGTCAGGAAGCGAGGCAAAGCATTCACATTATTCTGGGTTCAACCTGCGTCCTCATGACATGTTCAATTAATGAAAAGCACCCAATTTGACTCATATGAGGTCAAACAATGCCCAGGTTCAGTTTCTACATTCCCCTATTTCCTGACTTTGGAAATTGCTATTTAGACCTTTACACACTATAAATATTAAACATGAGTTCTTAAGTTCCATATGGAAGACTTCTCAAATTCCCATCATTATTCTTCCAAATAGCAACCAATGAGCAAGAACATTAAGTGGAGGAAATTTTATCTGGGCTCATTGAGAACGTGACCCACAGTATGTGCCCAGGCAACATCTTAAGGAGAAACGGTTTTACTACCCATTCTTCTTTATTGATGCTTATCTAAGACAAAATAAGGAGATTAAATCCTTCCAGTGGTAAAACAAGTGTGCTATGAATTATCACTTCAACAAAATTTAACTTATACTCTTTGTGGTTAAACAAAAATGAAAATAAAAGAGGCAGCTGCTAGCACCATCCCCAAACTCAGCATCGGACTAGCCCAGAGGTGGTGAGGTAGAGCAGGCAGGTGCAGGGAGGTGTTACAGCAACTCAGTTCTTGCCCAGGTTACTTCACAGTCCACCTGCAGCCAAGTCTCCACCTTGTGCCACCCCCTCCCCGGCTGGGAGCAGGAGATGCACGCCGTGACCTGTGGCCAGCTGCCCTGCACTCACATCACAGCACAGTCCTGCCTTCAAGAAAAAGTAGCCTCAAACTAGAAGACCCGACCTGGCAGGAGACTCCATCATGGCAAGCTTGGAGGATCTCCAGAAGGTGGGTGCCCATTGCAGAGAGGGCGAAGATGATCGTACTCTGAAGTTACCATAAGATCATCAGCTCAGGACTATTGGTTAAATAAGTGAACAGGGCAAAGGAGATGGCAGATAAAGGCCCACTAATCGTGGGCCTAGGACAGCTATAAGATGACAGGAGCTGCAGAGCACCAGGACACAGCAGTGCCTCGAATGACTCAGCGCTTGTGGTCACACCAGTGGTCTGGGCGTCGAACTCAGCCAGCACACAACGCATGTCTCACTCCAGGGGATCTTTACGTGGAAGCCAGTGTTGACCTTGTTTTTTTTTTGCTGGGAGACAGATTGCTTCCTGAGGGGCATCTGTGCAAAGGGCCACACACTCAGCTTTAGACCCACTAGCTAGACGCGCAGGTGCCCGTATGTATAGACTGTCTCCTGTGTAAGGCAGAGTGCTGCGCTCAGCATGGCAACATAGCTGGCAAACGTGAACTCCTGGGTCAAGTTCTCACTTCATCTTGGAGTGACTCTGATGTCACCCTGAGCAAGCTACGTCACGCCTGTGGTCTAGCTTCCAGCCCTGAAGATGGTGGTGGGCCTCCATTAGACAGAGGCCCCAGTGCCTGAGATGTCAACAAGGTGCCTTGGAAAGACCTAGAAAGAGCACCCTCCAGGAGGGTAGCCACAGGAGTGACAAAGGCCCCACGCCGGGGAAGATGCCCTCGACCAGCCGAACCATGAGGCAGGGAACACTGAGAGCTGAAGGAGAAGAGAGCAAAAGTGAATGTCACAGCCAAGAAGTGATGAACCTGGAAGGAGGACCAGGACCCCGTCCGCAGGCCCACGTGATACCAGAACAGGGACAGGAGGCAGAGGAGTGGACAAGTGGTCAAGGCAACGGGACATGGACAGCAAAGGCACAGAAAGGGTGTGGGGTGGAGCAGGTGGCCTGCGACCTCACCGTGAGCAGCCTCCATGGCTCAGGCCCATGGCAGTCGCATGTGAACACGCTCCTGCACACCGGCAAGCACACACATCCTCCAATCATGTTGCTCACATGTCCACACACTCAACCACACTGCACATGCACTCCCACACACAGGTGTGCATGCACACCAACACACATTCCTGCACCCCCACACACACACTCGAATGGGCAGGCACAGATGCGCAGGCGTGCACAAGCACATACACTCACCTGCAGCCACCTAAGCACGCACACTCAAGTGTGAGCATACAGCTGTACACGTGCGAACACAAACACAGCTCCTGCAAACCCGCACAGATGCACACTCACACATACATACACCCAGTCACACACAAACACACACATAAAAGCTCAGGCACACCTCCTGAGACCAGCATGCATGTTCCGTGTTGCAGAGCAGATCATAGAAACCAGGAAATGGCTCCACTCTGAACATCAAATCCAAGAAGCCAGTTGCCCCAGGTAAGCTCCAAGACCACCCTTTCCCAAGGACTTCCTCCTTCTCCTCCTGTCTCCTGAAATCTCCCAGGACAGCCCGGTGGCCTCCTGGCCCGGAGACTCACTGTGGCTGTCCAGCCCACAGACTGCCCTCCCCACTCAACTGCCCGGAGTCCAGGCCACTGCTGACCTTGTGGCCTCCTTCTTTCTGAGCGACAAAGGAAGACATCTACTAATGTCTGTCCTTGCTGATGACAGAAGGAGTCCCAGGTGCGTTCATCTGTGCAGCAGGCTCCTCTAACGCTTGTTGGATGAATGAATAAAGTCCAGACAGATGAAACAGCACTTAGGAGGAGAACCGTGTCCCAGAAGCCAGTGTAGGCCTTTCCAGGCTTGGGGTGTCTCTGGGGTCCTAAGAGCCCCTTTGGCTGGTCATCAGCTAAGTAGTTCCAAAAGTAAAAACCCTCTTTTTGAAAGAAAGCCACCTCACCTTCTGGGAAGAGCTCCTGGTTCCTGTGTTCCAGGTGGCGCCCCAGGAGCAGCTCCTCCGCCCGCGTGCAGAACGTAGCTATGGATCCTCCTGCTTGGAACCCCACTTGACGGGAATGTGGGAGCCTGACATGAGCTGCTGGGTGCTTCTCACTGCCACTGAGCAGTGTGTCACATTCCCGGGGATGGAAGGGCCCTCTCTGACTTCCTTAGGAAGGAAAGGTGCGGGATTCTGCCGAGCAGCAAGCAATGAGCCGAGAAAACGCGTGGGCTTCATCTCAGAGGGGAAACGGCTTTGACCTAAAGTGTCTTGGAACAAAGTGCCCAGGAAGCCCCTTGTCCCAGGTGGAAGGCACGGAGGAGGGAGGTGGCAGGTGGGGGCTCCAGGAAGACGCCAAGACGCTGGGGCTCCAAGGCTGTTGGCCAGTCCTCCCAGCCAAGGAACCTCAGTTTGCTGGGCCACCAAAGAGGCAGCGAGACCTCCGGCATCGTCCAGATGACAGGAGCATGCGTGAAGCAGGGGACACAGCGCACACTGCGGCCCAGCCAGGATTTCCAGGAGACAGAGGGTGCTCTTCTGTGGCACCTGCTTCTCCGCTCTTGTCTTTTCAGTATGCAACACTTTTCCGGGAGACCCAGATCCCACCAACTCTGCTGCCCTTTCCGTAACTGGCCCAGCTCTTCCCACCTCTGAGGCCTTTGCTCTTCAGCACCAACCCTGCAGGCCGGGCCTCTTGCCTGGGCCAACTGCAGTCGCACTGGAAGCCCCCGGGCTCCCGCAGCCCTCCGTGCACAAAGCCGAACCTCAGGGTTGCTCCGGCAGGCACTGGGTGGGCATTCGCTGCAGGCTGGATTCGAACCCCCAGCACTCCTCCAAGGTCAGCGGGCAGGGGAGCTGGCCCACTGGACAACCCAAAGAAATGCCTCCAGCACTTTTTCCAGACTGCTCAAAGCACACCCTCAAAACCCAAAATCTCTCCAATTACAAAGGCCAGGGTCAATCTCCCGCCCTCTTTGGGGAATGATTTGACCTTTATTACTGAATCTCTGCTCACCTTCCTTCCTGTTCTGCAATTCTAAAGAAGGGAAGGGAAGGGAGATTCCAGGCTTTGCTTTCAAAAATGGTGGTAGATTTTACTTTGCCTTCTGTGCCAGGAAGGGGAAGGGAGTTTTTGTTCTCTCTCTCCCCTCCCCGCTTCTCCTTGGTATACAAGGAATTACAGAATACTCTCTTCCCATAACAGCTCTCAAGGAAGGGTCTGTTTCTGCCCATTAGCCTTGACATTGACATCCTGTGGGGTGGAAGTTTCACCTTCCTTCCTGTGGACATGGCAACCACCCACCGCATTCTCCAAAAGTGCAAGGAGACTGTAAGTGGCCTCGCCAATCAGCACATGAGGTGAATGTATATCAACTGGCCCAACTTAGACGTTCTGCAATGGCTATGTATTTCAGAATATGTCGTGCATGATAAATATTACAACTTTGATTTTTCAATTAAATAAATACATTTAAAATTTTTAAACAGAAGAATAACCCTGAGACATCCTCTGAGGCCATCAAAATCTCCAATTGGACCTGGGCAGCCAGGAAAGTCAAGTCCTACAGGGTTTGGAATTGGCCCTGGCCTCCTTCAAAGAAGGCTTCAAATCATATGCTGCAAGAGTACAGGGGTGCACACTCTTGGGAACCGTGCCCCATGAGCTTGATCATGGAAAATCTTGCATGTGTGACACAGATTCATTTAGAAACAAAAGATGCTCCCCTCACCCCAAAATCTCTTTTTTCTATTCTGGGTGTATTGAAGATGAGCTATTTTCACCAGAGCACTGGAACAAAATGAAAAACAAATGTAACATAACTATTGACATTTCCCAGGAGAAGCCTAGTTTGAGTCTTTCCATTTTAATGTCATTTTAAGGCTCTTTATCAAAATTAGTGCACATACTCTCTTTAAATGTGCATTATATGAAGTCTTTTTAAGAAGGAGGAGTGCCCTGTCTTGCTGCCTGTGCCTTTTCTTATTTGCTATCATAGCTCATCTTCCTCCATTCTGCATGCCTGCCCTGCTTGCAAGGAGCATCCTCCAGGACAGTTCACACACCAACAATTCCCAGGGCCCTGGACAATGTGTCTCCTTTGATTCGTTCCTTGTTTCCTTTCAAAAAAAGTACAGTGTGACTTTGCAATTCACCTCCCGCCCATCAGAGATGCTGTTTACCTGAAGGCCTTTGAATGGATTTTGCAGGGATCAAAAGTAATTACTTTGCAAAGTTCATTTCCGACTTCCAGTATCTTCTTTGCCACCAAATAAATATTTCATAAGCATGAAACTCAGAGGTTCTGTTTCTCTTTGCTTTGCAAGCTTTTTTCTTTTTTTAATTAGCCAATGTGCCTATATTATTTGCTTTTTTTCCCTAGATTTCTTCATATCATCTTGCAGAATACGAAAAATAAATCTAAGGAATTTTTCCACAGAATATTAAAGAAATCATTGCATGTGAGAACAATTGGGGGCTGGGCATTTGCATGAGATCATACACACTGCCAATTTATTCAGTTTTCATCTAAAACCCGCATCTTGAGAGCCTGCCTATGAAAGGCACTGGGAATCAATGTTTGTTCATGGTGTTTCTGGGAACTTGAGTTATTAGTTAACTCAGAAACTTGTGAGATCTAAGACCAAGTTTTTGGAGTGCATCATTAGAAAGACTCTCAAACTCCCTAAGACAGTAGCATATGCCACTTGCCTGCATGATGACAGGGATATGTGCAGTGGCAGCCGAAGCTTCTGCAGAATTCTGACTTCAGATAAACAAGCTGGGGCAGCTGATTTGGAACTGACAGCAATTTTTTATCTGGCTGGCAGAGGACGGTGCTTTAAGACAATCCAAGATGGGACTGGCCTGGGCTACGAGGGGCAGGAAGCTCAGGATGCATGAAGCTTGCATGGTGCACGGAGCAGCCAGCTCCCCCGGCCCCCCTTCCCAACAGCACCTGGAGGCACTGCCTGTGCTCTACCATGCCAGAGTTAGTGCATCTCAACCAGAGAGCTCTGCCCTCTCTGATGACCAGGCTTGTGACTCACACACTGCTCTTCGAGGGGGCTGTCCTGGCTTTTTTCCTGCTGTGACAGCTTGTTCTCTAGCATTCCTGTCCACTCCACGTACTGGCCACTCCAGCAGATTTCAGGAAAATTCCTTTGTTGTTTAAAATAGAGCTGATTTCCATTGCTTGCTACCAAAGAACCCTAAATGATTCTGGGCGTGGAGAGGTCCCTGGGCACCAGGTGAGACCAAGAGCTCCACTCACCAGCTGGCTGCCACCCTCACCCAGCTCCTCAGCCTGTTTAGGAAGTCCAGTTCCTGGACTCCTCTGCAGGAGCCACTGTAGAGAGTGCTCTGGACAGGACTCTCGTGGTGTCCTGGTAGGTATGAATGACTGTCCCCCCTTTTCCTTAAAGATGAGAAACTGACTGTCAGCTCCTATCAGGGGATGGTGAACTGTGCTTCGATTTTAGATTTTAAGCAAGACTGTTCTACTACAAAGTCCTTTGCGCTCCACTCGATCAGGACTGTTCAGGACCCCAGAGGAAACAGATTCATCTTTCCCTCAAAACAGTCCCTGTCGATATTTTAATCAACAGCCCTGCCTCCTTTGAATTCTTAGCAGAGTCTTTGATTTGTTTTGTTTTGTTTTTTCCTCCACAAAACTCTTACTTGGGACATCGATCTTAAGACGAATGGGAGTAGAGGGCACGGGACTGAGCTCAGCCATTCCCCTGCGTCTACAGCAGAGTCTCCAAGCCCCCTTAACCCCCAGTGCTCCCACACAGCCCAAAGTCAGCACTCTGAGCAATCTGGCTTTTCCATTAATACAAGTAGGACCACACTCCCCACCCTCAACTTGCTCCTCACCAGGTAGGAGGAAGCTGGGTGCCCAGCACACCCTGCAGGGCTACTCGCAGTTTCTCTCCTGTGTCGGCTCAAATATCCAATTTCAAGCTCCTCACTGACCCATGTTTCCTATCTGAGAGCTGTTCATCTCCTTCATGTTTAGGAAACTGCAGACTCAGTATAAATGTGCCACCCTCTGGTGTCTCTTAAATCCTATGTGGAGGAACGCCAGGGGAAGGTTTAGCACATCTCCTGAGGTGCTTGGAGCTCAGACTTCACAGGAGATTAATGTGTCTGCCGGGAGCCGAGATGAGAAAGGCTATAAATATCGGGGCTCCTTCCCTGCATGGAGATCCCCGGGTAAAACCACAATACTTTATAGCCGGATCTCCACGAGGGGAAGCATGAAAAGGACCGTGCTCTGAGAGGGGATATTTTATGCATGAACTGGCTTCATTTCTGAAACCTGAAAGCTTTGGGAAGGAAGATTCTCGGAATATTCCACGCTTCATGCACATCACACCTGGAGGCTCTTTTGGAGCACCTGTCCACGTAGTTTGGGTCATAAATCCTGAGGAGTTCTGGAGGGTCACTTCCAAATGCACGAGGCTCTTTCCTCACCCCCAAAGGACATGCTTCCTATGTGAAAATGAGGCTTCCTGTTGGCATCTCCCTCAAGAGAAGCTGAGCAGCAGTTGCCGGGGCTCATTTCCTCCTTTCCAAGAACCCAGCTGCACACTCTGCTCTTGTGCCTCCTGAGCACAGACCATGTGCCCCGCCAGGCAAGGCTGGGTTCTGGCCAGCCACGCCTCCCAGCTTCAGCCAGGCCCTTGAATCAGAGCTGACTGCACCCTGTGGGGCTGGGCCACATCGAGCCTAGAGGAGGGGGGACAACCACCCAGCCTGCGCCGCCTGCAGCACACAGGCCCACCCAGCAAGCCTTCAGTTCCCTCCCAATGGCTCAGTCTGGGACACTTTAGAGAGGATCACTGCCCATGTGTGCCTGGCCCCACCCCTCAGGACAGTAGCACTCATTCCAAGTGGGAAAACAAAGGTGCCTCTCGTCACTGCCAGCTTGCCCCAGTCAAGGACTCTGAGCTACGTGTTTACTCAGCAGCCCTGTGTGGCCATCACCGGCGCAACCTCAGCTGAGCACAGAGGTAATTTTCCAAGGACCAAAGAGTCAAGAGGAAGGCTGGCGCCGCTGAGCTTCCTGCAGCTCACACGCGTGGGCCGCAGCGTCTCCGCTCACCTCTCTTTCTCATATTGGAAAGTGCTGAGATTTTTGAATTCTAGGAGGCAAACTGGATAGAGAAGATAACACCCTCAGGGGCAGCCACAGCATGGGCCCTGCTCCCTCCATCCCCCTCCCCTTGCAGACTGCACCGTCAGCTTCTGGCCAGAAGTAAAACCTTCACGTGGGGCCGTGTCATGGATTCTCATGGCCATAACGTTCAGAGCCTTTTACTGGGACATAAACTGTAAGCTAAAATGTCACCAGATTTTATTAGACAATCTAAACTTAATTGCAAATAAGTTGATGTACTCGTAAAAGATGATGTAAGACTGCCATCGAAGAGCCCTACGGGGACAGGCCAGGAGCACAGGCAGCAGCTAAGTGATGATTTGTCCTCCAAACCAAAAAGCATCACTAGGTGTCTGAAGTACAAAGAGGGAAGTGTTCCGTTGGCAGGAAGCAACATTATTACTTAATAATAACAACACAGGAAGCCAAAGGTTAAGAGAGGTTGGTGAAAACCATGTTCCAAGACCATTTTCTCCAGAATAAAACCTTCATGAAGAGCACTAAGTCTTTTTTATGGCCAAGGAGAGCATCATTGGGAAATTAATGATGGATCTGAATGATAAATCTGCCTTCCTATAGAAGAGTTGGTTTCCTGAAAACACGCGCTTACGCTTCTAAGGCTGGAATGAGAATGAGAGGAGGACGTGCCCAGAAGGGTCACTCACCTGTTCCATTGGCGAAGTTCATCAAATGTAGTTCAGGAAAAATATAGATCAACAAAATTCTACTTTTTTGTGTAAGAATTCTCATTTACTTTTTTAAAAAAGATACAGTATATTCAATACTGATGCCATAGATTGGATCAGAATCATATTTTTTTTACCATATGATCTCAGAAGATTCACCTAAGATAACACATGTGCAAAAAAATCTTTGTGAATTTCAAAACGAGCATCAATATCAGGGCAGTTTTTCTCAATTATTCACTGATCAATTTTCACAAAATGGTGGTATGAGTTTCCTAAAGCTGCCATAACAAATTACCACAAACTGGGTGGGTGGGAATTATCATCTCACGGTTCTGGAGGCTGGAAGTTTAAAATCAAGGTGTTGGCAGGACCATGTTCCCTAGAAAGGTCTAAAAAATCCCTCTTACCTCTTTAGTTCCTGTCATTCTGAAGATCTGTAGCATTTCTTGGTGTACAGCTGCATGTCCCCATCTCTGCCAGGGTGGTCACAGTGTCCTCTCCATATCAGACTCAGTGTCCAAATACCCCCCTTCTTATAAGGACACTAGTCATTGGAGTGAGACAAACACTTATCTGGAGCAACCTCCCCTTGACTAATCATTTGCAAATACTCTATTTCCAAATAAGGTCACATTCTGAGGTTCTGGGTAGACATGAGTTTGAGGGCACCATTTGACCCCTTGGAAGGTAAGGAGATGATTAGTGCACATTGCTACAAAGCACTGGTTCCAGGGAAGCCCAGTAAACTCATGCCCTGAGAAAGAGGCCACCAAGCACAGAGGCTTCTCAGCTTTTCAAGGAAGATCAGCAGCTGGGAAGGAGACATTTCTCTAAACCTAAAGGTGGATTTCTCCTTTCTGCTTTTAGGACAGAGGTTTGCAAAGGCAGGAACTCATCAGTCGTGTGGATCAATTTCTTTAGGGCTATCTCAGAACAACTCCCAAACACATCCACCTCTTGGAACCCACAATCAGAGTGACTATAACCCATGCTTTGAGGTCAGGCAGACCTGGGTGCAGCTAAACAAGCTGAAGCCTCAGATCTTAGTAAATGCTTGATTATGCTACATAAAGTCTTCATTGGCCAAGTGTCTGGCCAGTGCCCTCCTGCCTCCACTTCTCCCTCTGACATTTTCTTCCCGTTGCTATGGTTCAGCTTGGACCATCCCCTTCCACAGCCTCACTGTTCAGGTGAGTAGCCATGTGTCCCTGCTGACCCTCCTCTTGGCCCACTCTCTTCTAGTGCCCGGTACCTACCTCTCTTGCTCCCATCCTACATCTGGGTGCTGCTTCTTGGCTCCTGGCAAGCTCATCTTCCCCTCTCCTACATGGTGCTGAAGCCCCTGAGGGGGCTGTTCCTCGCTGCTCCACCCCCACTGTACAGACTCTCCAGGCAAACCACACCTCCTTGCCCCTGGTGACCATGATTCACATGCACAAACCACCAGGATATGGGCTTGGTTTCTGGGCACTTTGCTGGAGGGCACACCCCTGTGTGGCCAGGACCCTTGCAAGTGCTGCCTTGACTCCCTGCCCTGCCCCAGCACAAGGTGCCTCCTGCTTTGCCGCAAACTCCTGGTTACTTCATCCCAGCCCCAAAAGTAGCAGCGCTGTGAGGAGGTGTCATTCTCCTCCTAGCACAATGCTCCCTGAACCCTGCGCAGGCTCGAGAATCCGCTGCTTACTCTTCATTTATTCATTCAATTACTCAGCCCAAAATATTATTTAGAGAGTATCTACCATGTGTCAGGCACTATGGATTCACAGTCGACTAAAAGGGCCTCCTCCCTCCCTGGTTCCCCTTGGGCTATGTTCATGGGGGCAAGACAACAAAGGATGGACACATGTCATCTGGTGACAGGCACTGTGAAGCAATCTCAAGCCAGGTGGAGGGCATGACTAGGGCAGGGGTCCTATGTAGACACTGTCGTGGGAGGTGAGCTGGCACCTGGCATTGGTTGGGGCAGGGGCACTGCCTGACTGTTTCTGGCTGGGGCACTCCAGGTGGAGGAAAGACGTGCCGAGGGGAGGGCATTAACATCAAGTGAGGTCAACCAGGTCAGCAAAGGGAAAGAAAGCCAAGGCCTGCAAGGCCACCATCCTGGGGTCCAGCTACTGAAGACCAGGCATGTGGTATACTTGTTAGCATGAAGCTTTGGCATCTCCAGTAGGCAGGTTCCAGGGGTAGGAGCAGGAGGGGAGGTTGGGTGCCTTCAGGGCACACCTGCAGCCCTCCAGGGCCTCTAAAACCAGAGCAATTCCAGTTGTGAAGCCATCTAAGACTCACCTATCTCCTCGAAGGTTCCAGGTGAGTTAGCCCAGCACGTTCAAGCCTGACGTGGGCTATGGCCCAGGGCGCATGCTCTGCATCCATAGAAGGAAAGCTCAAGAAACAGAGCAATAAAAGGGCAAAGCTCCTCTCCACCTGGGCTTTTTTTGGTGCAATGAATCACTACTTTAAAAGGTATGTTTTCAGGCAGGTAAGGGATTTTGTCCTTTATAGGACATCAATGACATAAATTAGTGGCTATTTCAGAAGGGTTTATTTAGCAAGTAAACTGGGTTAGATCATCACTAAATTTTGTCATTTGGCACATATGATATTTATGTACTTAATAGCTTCATTAAGGAGGTCCTGGGAGTGCGTTACTAAGCAAGCCTATAGATCATCAGGCAATAAATTTAGAAAACTCTCCTTAGCATTCATCTAATTTGGCCATAGTTTTAATTAAGTATTTCAGCTAATGATTCCCATTTATGTTTAATAAAATTTATTGTGTAAAAATAAGTTATCAAATCCCAATTTATGTGAGTTCTTCTAACTGGCATGGCTGCCTCGAGCAGAGCACAGCATGTGTTAATGCATGGCAATTTGCATTTAGAGGCTTCCCTGTGTTCTGAAGATCCTTGGTCAGAGGCATTTGAGGAGTCCTGCCCTTTGTGATTACCTTAGAAATCATTTTCACTGGAAAAGGAAAAAAGATGTGGTCAATTTCTTATTGATTGCTTTATAGAATGAAATAGAGTCTAGGCAGCTGCAAATAGAGGCTGTTTTTAGCAGTGGTTACAAACATGAGATTTGCCCTGAATATCACTGCTTTGTCAGGGTTCAGAAGAGGAACAGAAACCACAAGGTATGTATGTCTGTAATTATAAAAGGGGATTTATTAGCTAGGCCTATATGATCAGACGCTGGATAGTCCCACAATGGCTGTTCCGGAGGAACAAACTGGAGAGCTGGAGGAACCTGTAACTGCTCAACTCAAGAACCTGGAGCCTCAGAGTAAGAAGGACCAATGATGCAGACCAGTCTTAACTAGTCATGGACACATGTCATCTGGTGACAGGCACTGTGAAGCAATCACAAGCCAGGTTGAGGGCATGACTAGGGCAGGAGTCCTATGTAGAAGGCCTGGGAATTCCCTGGAGAGCCTGGTCTAAGGCCACACTGAAAGAGTAAAGGGGCTGCAACCTGATGTCCTAGGTGATGGAGCAGTAAGCACACCCACTCAAGAAGAATCCAGCTTATATCCACTGAGATTCCTCCTTCTTCGGGCTTTTGTTCCATCCAGTCCTAGCCTTTTAGTGCCATCCACATTGAGGGAGGGCCTCCCCCTCAATTTTCAGCCCCATGGGCCCATCCTCTCTGGAAACTCCTTCATGTCATACACACCCCAAAGTCTCTTAATCCTAGGAGTTTCTGAAGTGTCTCTCAATCTGCTCAAGTTGACAATCCAGACTAACCACCACAAGTCCTCCGTGTGTCAACTTGACACCCAACCATATCTCTCTAAATACTACTTTATCTCTAAATAAGCACGAAAACGAGGTCATAATTCTACCTAACAGGGAACAACTATCCTACTTACAACCAAAAATGCATTAATTCCTTCTCTAGAATAGGGGACAAAGTTTAAGAGAGTCTTACTCTTCTGACATCCTACAACTTAAATACTCTTGTGTAGATTCAACAACACTTACACATTGATATCATCAATCAATATCATATTACATAGTAAGGAATAGGGAGGAGAGAAAACAAAGATCTCTGCTTAATACATGGGTATATGTGCCTGTTTTAGTTAGCTTTTGTGTCACTGTGTCCAAAAGATCTGACAAAAACAACTTAAAGGAGAAAAAGGTTATTTTGGCTCACCGTTTCAAAGGTTCAGTTCATAGTCAGGCAACTCCATAGCTCTGGGCCCAAGGTAAGGAAGAACATCATGGTGGAATGACGTGGCAGAGGAAAGCAGCTACTGACATGGCAACAGGAAGCAGAGAGAGAGAGAGAGAGAGAGAGAGAGAGAGAAAGCACTCTGTTCACCTAGGACAAAATATAAACTCCACAGGCGCTCCCCCGGTGACTTACATCACCCAAGCACACCCTACCTACCTAGAGTTACCACCCAGTTAATCCATCAGGGGACTGAGCCACTGATTAGGTTGCAACTCTTGTAACCCAATCATTTCTCTTCTGAAAATTCTTGCACTGTCTCAGATATGAGCTGTTGTGGGACACCATGTAGCAAAACCATAACAGTGCACAAATATATTCCTAACAAAATAGGAAAGAAATGCTCATGATGGGTACAATCCTCATTTCTATGACTGGTTACATATTCATAGTTGGTACTGTAACTACTTTCTTCCACCCCTTCTACCTTCCCTCTGCCCTCAGCATGCACCTCAGTGTGTCTTGGTCCTTCACCCAGAAGGGTGAGCCACACTGTTAGTCAGTGTTTTGTATCTGTGACTAAGATACATCATAAGAAGAATCAGGAGCAGATATTCAATTTGGTTCATGGTTTCAGAGACTCAGTTCACGATAGGCTGACTCCAAGTCAGAAACATCATGGCGGAAGGGCACAGCAAAGGATATTTGCTCACCTCATGGCAGTCAGGAAGGCAGGATGAAGAGAGAAAGAGAGAGAGAGAGACAGCAGGCACAAGATATAATCCCCAAGGACACATCCCACCAGGGACCTCCTTCCTCTAGCCATGCCCTATATGCCTACAGTTACTGCTCAGTCATCCATTCAAATTATTGATCCATGAAATGGATCAATCACTGAATAGGTTACAGCTTCTCATGATTTAATCATGTCACCTCTGCTCACTCCTGCATTGCCACATGAGCTTTTGGGGGGATTTCCTATCAAAACCATAACATGGGGGCTGGTGCTGTAGCTCAATGGCAGAGCGCTTGCTTGGCATGTGTAAGGCTCTGGGTTTGATCTTTAGCACAATATAAAAAATATTTAAAAAACAAAATAAAGGCATTCTATTTACAACTACAAAAACAATTAAAAGAAAAAAAATCATTAACATGCACCTTCATTTCTAAGGGTCTGGGCCATTTATCATCCTGCCTGGATTGGGTGGTGGTATTTTCCCCCTGATCTTCATAATAGGATATGGTGACACTAAGAGGTACTCTTAGGGATTTCCCACTTCAGGTACACTCTGTCTTATCTTCATGGTGGATTAGCAGTCCAATTTTACCTTGGTAATCTGCATCAAACACCCCAGCCAGCACCATATCTCTCCTCTTAGCCTGTTGACTCAAAAGCATGAAGAGCCCAAAGTAGTCAGAGAAACTCTTAACTTCTAGTTTAATAGAATCATTGTTGTGCCCCCTGGTAGAAGTATTCTCTCTTCTGGAAATAATTCTTCAAGGCACTATAGCATTCAGGTGGTATCATAGATATTACTGGCAGAATTTTAGACATATTTATGAGAATCAGAAGCAAAAGGTAGAGGAAAAAAATATTAAAAACTTGAAGTTTGATCAAAAAAGCAAGTGTAAAATTGAGGCCAAAAAAGGTGTGGTTGCTTCAAGGATTAGCACTATTAAAGAAAAAACAAATAGTTTGTACACAGACAAAGGAAAAGATGCCTTGAGACCATCTCCGGAATCAGAAAGACCCCACCCAAGGCAGGATCCAGAGTGAAAAAGTGAAACACTGCTTTGAAAACAGAGCCTATGAGCTCCCTGTTCCCACAGGGCTGCCCAGGAAGTTATTTCCCAGGATTGGATTCAGCTCACTGTGCTCAGCCATACTGACATTCAGAGACCAACATGGCCATGGTCCAAGGAGGCCTGGCTACTGCTCTACCAAGCAGCTAACTTTGACATCGTCTCTGTGGTACTGATTTTTCAGGCATAAAGAATGCTGAAGTTATGGAGTCATGGAGGCTTCCCTTTCAGATGAAAACCCTAAAGAGCAGGCAGTGTGCCCCAGGATCTGAATCCCTGCAGACATTGCCTGAGAGAGTGATACATGTAGCTGTGAGGGTGAAGCCAAAGCTGCAGTGAGATCCAAAAAATTAAGAGATGCCAGGAATGTAGAATGTCTGTCATGGAAATCTTCAGGCAAAGAGTAGGGCCAGACTAAGAAAGAGGCCATGTAGCCTGCAACCAGCAAGGCTCTAGGGCAGGGCATCCCAGGCCCCTTTGGAGCTCACAGCTGGTCACAAGATGCCCTGGATACCAGTCATGGAGCCACAGGATTTAACACTTATCCTGCTAGGTTCAGGTCCTGCTTTGGTCCCATCCTTCCTATGTTCCCATCCCTCCTTTTTGGAATGGGAATGTTTACCCCATGCCTATTCTACCATTTTATATTGGAAGTGTGTAACTTTCTTTTGACTTTTATAGGGACTCACGGCTGAGTTTGCCTTGAGGCTTAAAGGAATCTCTGGACTTGGACTTTTGAGTAATGCTGAAACTTTTAAGACTTTGGGAACTCTTGAAGATGGATTAAATATATCTTGCATTATGAGATGGCCACAAGCCTTTGGGGATCAGATATGGGATGTTCTGGCTCAGATCTGGATTGTCCTCAAAAGTCATGTGTTGAGGGCTTGGTCTCCAATGCAGTAGTGTTCAGAGATGTGGCTTTTGGGAAGTGATGGGATCATGAAGGCTCTAGTCTCGTAAGTGGATTAATCTGTTGAGAGCTGAATAGACTACTGGGGGAGGTGGAAATGTATGTAGTGAGGCGTGGTTGGAAGAAATAGGTCACTAAGGGTGTGCCCTTGGGGACTCTGTCTTGTCTCCTGCCCTCCAAACACACACAACTTTCCACCTGCCATGAGCTGAGCATCTTTCCTCTGCCATGTGTATCTGCCATGATGTTTTGCCACAGGCCCACAGCAATGGAACCAGCCAACCTTGGACTGAAACCATGAACCACAGTAAGTTTTCCCTCTTTAATTTGTTCTTGGTATGCATTTTTGTCACAGTGATGAGAAGCTGACCAACAGAGTCACAGAATCTGCCTTGGATTGTCTGGCATGGTCTTCTCCCTCGAAAATCACACAATCCTTCCATCTCCTAGCTGTACCTTCCACTCAAGTCCATGGGTCCATTAAAGGCAATCTCTCGTTGCTCCCTAAATGTGCAGACCTCATGGACCTATGGGGCCCTGCCTATATTCCCACACTCATGATTGAACTTACCAGCTCTCAGGCATCCTAGGGTGTTCACAGATCGCGGGTCCAACCTGGTCCCCACAACCTCACCCTGCCATCCCATCCCTAAGATTGCTGACCGCAGTCAAGGTCACACCAGGCGCCCACAATCAGTGTCCAACTGACACGGAGGTGTAGGCATCTAGCCTGTGGACCCCATGGGGCCAGCTCAGGACTCTGAATAGCCATGCTTGTTCCTGAGTATACCCAAACCTTGGGGAGGGTGAGCTCCAGGACAGCTCCTCACAGCCCAAGCCCTTTGTGCCCAATCCCTGGACCTCCAGGTCCCCAGAGGTGTGACCCTGAGTGGCCCCAGTGCCATCTCAGAGTCCACTTCATGGCCACTCAGCAGCCTCCAACACTTCCAAGGACCCATTCTAGAGAGCTGTCACTCAAGGGCATCACAAGGAAGCTCACTGCAACGTATTTTTGTGTGAAATTATAAAAACCGTAAGTCAGCCTAGAGGCCTATTGAGGCCACATAACAGGTGGGCTACGTCTGCATACGAGCCTCCCGCAGGTGTGAAGACTGGGGCGGGTCTTCACCCAGTTATATGGACAGCCAAACCGTGAGCAGGAGGAAAACAGTCAAAAGCGCGACACTGTGATGGCCTTCATGTCCAAGCAGCACCCTTGCGCACGTTCTCTGTGGGTGTCTGCCTGTCTATCTGGATGCATCTGTATCTAAACACAAGCTCTAGAAGGAGATGCAGACTGGTACGGTGGTGCTTCCAGGAGGAGCAAGGCCAGAACAGGAGATGGCCCGTGGGAGAGACGCCAGCCCAGGGCTCCCACCCCCCTGAAGGCTCTGCTTCCTTCCTAGCGGAGGATGTATTCGTGTATTGATGACTGATTTACATATCGGTCACTTCTGGAATATGGGCCATATAATACAATCTCTTCTGAAATGTGTGAAAGGACATAAAGACAGACAAGAAAAAGCACATCAGACCTACTAACTGTCATTTAAATGCGGCTTTGCTCCTCAGTTAGAGGGAAATGATCGGCTGACTTGTAAACAGAAAAGAGACCACAGAAGCACGTCTGTCCCACTGCACCAAGGTGGTATCACCTTACAGGTTTTCCCAAGGCCCTGCACCTTGGGCCCTTCCTACCGGAAATGTTAACACTGAAGGTCGCAAAGAGGTGAATGGAGCTGGGCCATCAGTGCAGTTTTCTCACTCCTGCGACTGAATTCTTTGATATAATGGTCGCCTTTTCATGCCAGTACAATTGAGGCAACTTGTAGTTACAAACATCATCATGTCCATAAACTTGGTGCAAGGTACAGATTACTCTTCATACCGTAAACAAGGCAGAAATCCGAAAACGGCAGAGCTGACACACCCCTGGAGACTGGCTAGGCCTGCCCTGCCACTTCACACGCAGGGAAGGGCTAGAGAGACCAAGGGACCTGAGCACCCAAGGAGCCACTGGAAGGAGTTAGTCAGCACGTGGAAGCTTTGCTGACCCAGCACTGCCCACCCTGCTCCTAGGTCAGCCCCGACTTCCATCCAGAGACTAAGATGTTTGTGAGTCGATGCGAAACAGACGTTTCAGCAGATATTCAGAATCTGCGCCATGATGAAGGTAGAGCATCCCAGGGACTCCTGCATCATCTTGCCTTGGCCACACTGACTGGTTCAGGGGTGAGCACGTGAGCCAAGACTTCCCTTCACAGTGATTCTGGAAAGGTCCATTCTACCCCTGTGGACCTTCAACCACACTACACAGTCCAGTTGCTGCTGGCAGCCCTCCTGTGACCAAGCAGAGAGAACCTGCCTGAAAGCAAGGCAAACCACAGTGGATGGTCCCTCTGACGCCAGGGAGACTGTTCTGGTGGCATCTCCTAAGTCCATGGAGCAAAATACTCTAAACTGTGACCCAAACATCTTTGTTAGTTTAAATTGGTTCTGTAGTGGCACACCCTCCTCCACAGAAAATCTTCATTAAGCTTCTCCAGAAATCTTCATGATAAGTGATCTTAGGACTGTCAGCAAGAGAGTCTCTACACAAGAGTTCAATGTACTTAAACTTCCTATTTCCTGTTGCTCTATCTTACTTGGCCATTGGCCTGGAAGAGATCAGCACTCCAGGCACTGAATTTACTAGTTTCTCACAAACATTTATGGACTATCTAATATAAGTAACAATATATATAATATTTTGTAAAAGTGTGTTTACAAATACAAAGTGTAATAAGAAAGTTCCTTTAACAAGGCCTCTGGCCTTGGGCCTGAGCTTCACAGAGATGTTTACATTTCAAAGATAAGAGAAGATGTTACTAACTGGGCTCCATGGTAACAGCTGGCAGGGGAGGAAAGAAGGGAGAAGCAGCTCTCCCCTTCCCAGGCGCTGTCCTTGAAGGGTTAATTTTCCCAGAACAGTGACAGAAAAAGCTGCTTTTGTGTGAACGTCTGCAGACTGGACTTCTGAGCCCCTCCCCTTACACGCTGGGTATGAAGTTCTGAAACTGCCTGAACCCGGGGTCCAGGGGGTTACTTGATTACAGTGAAAGCTCTGCCCTCTGAACCTGGCTGCAGCCAAACAAAACTGCTTACTGCTATCGTCGATGCCTCATCTCGTCTGTCCCTACTACAGCTGGAGTTAGATTCTTCTGTCCAAAAGCATACTCTTTGGCAGAAATTCTCACAGATCATCAAGAGAGTACATTTTGCATAGCCTTGTGTGCATGGTGATCTGGCAATGTCAATTCATATTTAAAATGCTCATGCCATTTGCCACATGAATCTCTTTCTAGGAAGGAATTTATCCTGTAAAAACGTTCATTAATTATGCAGAGACTTGTACCCAATGGTCTTTGCAGCACAGTTCATAACAGTCAAAATTTGGAAACAACTATATCTCTATCAACATAAGACTTATTAAATGAATTATGGTCTTTTCACTGTATAGAACACAAGAGAAGAGTTTAAAAGAATGCAGTTGATGTGTTCTTTCTCAGGAAGGTATCCTTGATTTGTTGTTAAGTGAACAAAGCAAACTGTAAGAAAATGTTCTAGTTTGGCTTCATTTTTTTTTGGTAAAATAAGTTAAAAATAAGAGGCTAGCACATATCTATAGAGGAAAACATTGCTGGAAGATCTGCAGGATTAAACGGAGGAGCTTTTACTTTTTCAGAATACATGAAAATTCAAACACTGCAGAAATCTAATGGGGATATATTGCTTGTACACTGAAAAAAAGAAAGGAAAAAAAGGCACTTTAAATTCCAAAGTGTGTAATTTGTCTTGAGGTATTTGACCACAAGTAACTCTGTCACTCGCTCTAAATAAAACACTCCAACACCCCCGACCAGTGGCTCTGCGCTTAGGCTCTGCCACAGGAGGGCTGCTGCAGGACGTGGAGACCATGCACTGGGCTCCCTGTGTGACAGCTGTTCACAGGCCAGAGGGGCCCTAGTGGGTTGGTGTATCCCTTCCCTTGTCCATTCTCACACGGTATCATGACCCATTTTGAATGTCCCTTTCAACCGAATGTTTATGACAGAGGCTCCCCACCTACGGAGCCTCAAGCAGTCATTTCTCAGAGAGAAAATATTTCCCAAGCAGCTACGAAGTGCTGAGCACACGCGGCAGTGCCATCACCACAGGTCAGCGGGGATGCTGCCCTCGGAGCCCATGCAGGAGACAGACCCGAGGAGAGGTGCAGAGGGTGGGGGCTCCTACTGCACAAGCCCCTGAGGACAGGACCAGAGAGGCTTCTGGAAGAGTGTCGTGGAGATGGGAGGGGTCACTGAGCACACACGTACACCTGGAGGAGGGGCTTGGGGTAGCTAAAGGGAGCTGCATGTGGAGCACAGAAGCGTGGTGAGGGAGGACTCACAGCGGAGGGCTGCAAACTGGGTTAAAACCAGCAGTTTCTCTTAAGGAAAATGGAAAGCTATAGGAAGGTCAAGCCAGGGGTTTGTGACGACGTCTGCACAGTAGGGGGACCCTCTGTGCCTGGTAGCTACAGATGTGAAGGGGCCCACTCAGTGGCCCAGGGAGACCCTCAGAAGCTCTCTGGGCAGAGGATGGAGGGAGATAAGAGCAGGGTGAAGTCACAGGTTGCCTGGGCTTTGGCCAAAGCCACAGTGGCCCATGGACAGGCTCCCCACGCATCTCCCCGTGCCCAGCGCCCGTGAGCACGTCTCCACCGCACCCGTTTCCCCAAGGTATAAGCTGCAGTGGGTTGTCACGTCCTCCTGGAGTCTGGACCAGCCCTGATCCATGCCCACTGCACACAGTCTCACACACACGTGTGGATGCACACACACACATAGGTACCCCGCCTCTCCCTGTCCTGGGCCACCTGGGTCCCTTACTCATGCTCTCTTACAGGCTGCTCCCCACAGGGGCTTCCCGACCCTCGCCCAGCTGCAGGCTGCCTTCCTCCACGCTCTAGCTGCACCGCCCCTCCTAGCTCAGGCTCTCAACCTCTTTAAACCCCATTTCCCATTGAGAACAGAAGAGAACACTAGCGGCCAGTCCAT
>PVHX01022300.1:0-27943 GCA_004024805.1 Geosciurus inauris | reverse complement strand
GAAGAAGTGCTGAAATTTTGTGAGGGTTTTATGATAAAGCAGAGAAATATTACAATTAATGGAATATGAAATTTGAGACTGTATTTATATATATGTATACAAATCTATCTAACTATATAGAAAATTCATACACACACATATATAACCTTTCTCTGATAAAATAGATAAGAGTAGTGCTGGCATAGATTGATATGATTTTGATGATCTTGAAACTTACCTCTACATCTATGTAATTTTAACTATCTATACATTTTGGTCAGCTTTTTTGTTACTCTGACCAAAACACCCAACAAGAACAACATAGAGGAGGAAAAGTTTATTTTGGCTCACAGTTTCAGAGGTATAGTCTGACTCCATAGTTCTGGGCCTGAAGTGCGGCAGAACGTAAGGCAGAAGAGCATGGTGGAGGAAAGCAACTCAGGACATGGCAGCCAGGGAGCAGAGAGAACTCTGCTCACCAAAGACGAAATAGAAACCCTGAAGGTGCCCTTTCAGTGACCCACGTATTCCCACCTGCCTATAGTTACCACCCAGCTAATCCACATCAGTGGATTAATGCATGAATTAGGTTAAGGGTCTCATAAACTAATCATTTCATCTCTGAAAAGTCTTGCGTTGTCTCACACATGAACTTTTGGGGACATCTCATGTCTACCTCATAGCATTATACTTCTAGTTTAGTTTGTGATTCCTTTGAAATAAATAAATTGATATCTTTGATAATTGTTATTAAACCTCAGATGTTATCATTTTAAATAACATATATTTGAACTCAAAGATTAGGTCAGACTTTTTCCCATAGTGATACATTCAAAGTCACCATGCATATTTATTGGGAATAGCTCCAGCAAAGAAAATTGCTAGTCTGTGGGGTTTTGTTTTGTTTTCCATTTCTTGAAATCTATTAGAAGTTGTGTGACTGAGGGGAAAGTTTGGAAGTTAGTGTTTTCCTCAACAGGGATGATTTGTTTTTTGAAGTGAAAAATAACTTTGTTTACTTACAAATGCTTTCCTTATTATATGTTTGCCCATTGTTTGCTAGTTTGCAACCACTGTCACCTTGAGTGCTAATGAATGTACCCTGAAAATTCAATGAAGTGAGTAAAACTCAGCAGTGAAATAAGCAGAGTAGAAATAAAGAGAAAGATGGGATAAAAGAGAAGAATAAGAGAGATGTGTGGCTGAGGTTGATTTCAGCTCCTGCTGTGTCTTGAAGGACTGGGTGCTGGCTGTAGATTATCACAAGTGCACACAGGTTTTACTCACTCTGGCATTACACCGTTTTTAACTCCAGTCTAATAATGAAAATAATAATGATAATTACAAATGCTCAGTTGTATCATAGCATTTACTGGTATCAAAACAAACAAACAAACAAAAACCTAGTTTGGTATTCATATGAAGTTCCTTACCAAAAATGGTAAACATTTTGCAAAAGGAAAAACACATGGCTGTAAAAATGCCTGAAGAAACCTTTCTAATGTAAGCAGGTGTTATAATGCTTGCTTAAGGCAAGCTTCCTCTAAATGACTTACAAAACAAAAACTCATTGCAAACTTACTTTTCTCAGTACAGGGTGGGATGCGCACCTCTTTCCAGTGAGGTACTTGGCTAATATACATAGTAGCTGGGTTATATTTCCTTTATTTCTGAAATGAGCTTAGTCTTTTTGGTTCATTGCTCCTCTAAAATTATAATTGTGTAGTCACAAGAGCATCTCAGGCCACAAAAGACAAAGATTTTCTTGTTCTGCTATTTATTTTTTATTTTTTTATTTTATTTTTTTGGTACCAGGGATTGAACTCAGAGGTACTCGACCACTGAGCCACATCCTCAGCCCTATTTTGTGTTTTATTTAGAGACAGGGTCTCATTGAGTTGCTTAGCGCCTCGCCATTGCTGAGGCTGGCTTTGAACTCGTGATTCTTGTCTCAGCCTCCCTAAGTGCTGGGATTACAGACATGCACCACCGTGCCTGGCCCTTGTTCTGCTATTGACTTAGCACGGGCAGAAGAGTGATGGTGAAAGCCATGCTGAGAAATTTGATCTTAAGGATCCACCCAAACACTATTGTTATTCTTCCAATGACATCTATTCAGTTTAACTTACCTACTCAAAGGGCATGCAATAGAAAATATTCAGTTTATTGACTGATTATAAGGCAAACACTTATGTCCAGAAATATAGTAGTCCTCCCTTATCTGTGGTTTCACTTTCCAAAGTCTCAGTGATCTGTAGGCAATATCACTTTAAAAATTTCAATGGAAGATTCCAGAAATAAACAATTCATAAATCTTAAATTTTGCATCATTCTAACATTGTTACATTGTCCTCGCCCAAGACATGAAGCATCTCCTTGTCCAGCGTACCCACACTGTGTATGTTACCAGCTCCTAAGTCACTTAGTAGCTGTCTTGGTTATCAGATTGTCACAGTATCACACTGCTTTGTTCAAGTAACCCTTATTTTACTTACTAATGACCCAAAGTGCAAGAGTAGTGATGCAAAGGAAGCACCAGGGCATAAAATGTGGAAGGAAAGATTAACTTTGGTACCATGTAGCCATGCTGCAGGGCATATAGGAAAACCATAGTGTACTGTTTCTTCGGGACTATCTATGGTTTCAGGCATCCACTGGGGGTTTTTCAATGTATTGACCAGGGATAAAAGAGGACCACTGTACTTAATACTGTGCAGTTTTCAGACAGCTAAATTCCACTAATCACAATTGCAAGCCAATCTAATTTGATTCATTTGACCAGTTACAGAAGTATGCATATGTAAATGATGTCACAAGCACGATTTGCTTTAAATTTCATCATTTGTAGTTCCATACAGTTTCATTATTATATGGAAGGCTGAAGTCCCTAAGATATTTGGGCCAGATGTGGTTTTCTTGATTATTTTGGACAAAGCCTTTCTAAATTAGAAGAATGAGGCAGCCTTCATGTTTACTGAGTTTCTGTTTCATGATGTCCCAATGCATAAAATTTATACACCTTTCAAAATAGGAAAGAATTAAAAGCATATTTATAATTTATTGCTTTTGCTTGGCAAGATAATTATTGTTCTGTTCTGTCCTAGAATATATACTATAGAAATATTTTAGATAACACCAAGTTATACTTTTTCCAGTCAGACTTCTTGATATGTTGTTAAATGACTGCTTAGCAGAGAACAGGGAAAATAAAAACACTAACCCTCTAGGGTTTATTCTATCCTAGAATATTGTTGTCGTACTTGTTCAGCTCAACTTTGAAGAAAACAAGCACTTCTTTGTGGCCCATTCTGCCCTCTGAATCTATGGAGTGTGGTAAGGGGGAGTCTGTCTAGATGTTATCAGTGTTCACAGAAAATACAAAAATGTTAGATATTTTAATCACTATATCTAATTGTACTAGAAAATAAATCACTAAAAGCAGCATGAGAAGTATTTCAAACCCAATCTAAAATAAAGAATGGCAGCAAGAAAACAGGAAGCTGCCTGGAACAGGATTTGGTAATAAGTCAAGCTGGGATTTGCAACTGGTAGGTCCCAGCCTTGGAATGACCACCACTTTTCTCTGCATGTGGTCTCAGACAACTTAGGGATGGTTTCTGTACTTCAAGTTCCTACCTACAAAATGTTATTAGTATAGATTAATCTAATTTCTTTGTGGCCTGAGGATTCTAGTACCCTGCTCAGAACTGATCAATCAAGTCTATTTATAAATGGAGATAAGTTGGTCTTATTTATTATACTTCCTTACCTGGCTGAGAACATGACAATCAAGTCACATGCTGTGCTTGATCCTAGTGGAAAACCAGAACTTTTAGAGTGATAAAATACCCCTTCATATAAATACTCCATTATGCTCTGGAAGCTATTGTTATATTGTTAAAATGTGATTCATTAAATTAATAAATTCTCCATGCAGTGTTTCCTTCTACCAATTCATTATTCAAATAAATATAAAGATTAAACTTGCTTGATTATAATTATCCATAGTTGCTGTATTAGCAGTCATGACTATGTCTGCTATGGCAGAGTTTGGATTATTAAGAACAAATGACCCAGAAAGATGGGAATTAAACATCAAAACAACACAATATGAAAAAGAGTATACAATTTTCTATTTCACATTGGTTTTGCAAATCAGTTGTGACTTTACTTTGCTATATAAAAATAATTTTTAAAAATTTAAATGCCATGGAAACACAAAATAAATACCTTAACCAAGACCTAGTCACATATGTACTGTGAATTAGATCATCTAATTTTTCTAGTACATTTTATGAAGAATTTTCTTCAGGATGTATAGGTAAGAAGATTAGTATCTATTGGCTTTAGTCACAAGATCTAGCCAAAAAGGATAGCAACATAACTTGAATTCTTGCCTCCAGTGTACTTAATGTATCTGGTAATTAATTACAAATTTTTGTTGGGCATTTACTATGATTTTTACCATACAGTCCTCAACTATATGAAACAATCCCTCTATCTGGGAAGTTCAGAACAATTCTGGAAAGAGAAAAAATTAAATAACATTAAAAATCATGTTTTGTTTTACTAGGTTTCTCCTGCCTGTGTTTTCCCTGACTGATTAAGAATGTTCTTCAATCTTAGACTCTTAACCCTGAGAATAAAATAGAGCTTATTTAGGCATATTTTTAGCATGATTCTTGATAGTTGCTATGCCTTGTGGTAAGTTGATGTTGTTTTTCCTTTTTTTTTTTTTGCAATTTATCTCCATAAAAGTCACGTCAAATATCAAGCTCAGTTCCAATCTGATCCCAATAAGATTTAAAGAACTTTTTTGTCATCTCTATCTGAAAAGATTTGAAGTCAAATTTATAGGAAATGCTGTAGCAGAACAAATTACATTATCCAAATTCTGTTTAGCATGGCTTATTATTATTTAGAAAAACTGTGTTATGATTCTATTCTTGAGAAACAATACATTGACTTGCCTTGGATTATTCATAAATCATTTATGGATGAAAAATTTGAGACCTCTGTAATCTTTTCTTCATTAGCTAGGTAGATTCTTTTAGCATCTAAAGACTTTGTAGATACAAATGATGCCCGAATTACAAATTTTCTACTTTACAGTGGTGTAGTCATTGGAAAAATCATTCTTTCAATATGATCACTTCCTAGGGTAGCAGTAAATGGTATCATACCCTCTTGTGATGCTGGGTAGCAACAGTGAGCTGTGGCTCTATCAGCTACAAAATTGAAAACTAATACTAAATTGCAAGTGTTTTTTTGGATATTGAGTTTTGTTTTCACATGCCATTTGTTACTTCTGCGTCTGATGCATTTAATGCATTTTCAACTTGTCATAGATTTATTCAGATGTAACCCCATCACAGGTCAAGGAGGACCTACATTTTATATGTATATATAACTTTTTATCATAGTTATGTGGATTTTTAAAATGTGCCTTTTGTGTGACTACTTTAGGGATTAAGAACAACGGAAATCATTTGAAAAGTTAAATAACACTAAAATAATTTATAAAGATGCAAATTCTTTGAAAATTAAAATTCAACTTTATAATAGCTTTATGACTAATCTTAGAAGCCAGTTCAGAATGGCTTTAGGTCTTCAGAAGTCTTTAGTCATCCTTATGTATTTTTTTGAGGATGTTTGTCCTTCTTGAAATATGGAAGAAGTTCTAATTTAGTGGAATTCTCAAATATTAGTTTAGGTAATTTATCCATGTTTCCAAGTTAAGAAAACAAGGATAACCCTCTCTTATTTCCAGAGGTCCATGTCAAGGTGTATTATTGTAGGCTGACCTCATGTGAAGGCATATAATTGCTTCAGCTTTTCCTTTAAAAAATTCTATTCAGAAGTCATTCCATGTGATTTATGTTGAGATTATTATTTTTAGCAAGTAGACATCAACAAAGAAATCTTGCAGTTTCTAGGAACATGTCTATGTTTGAGAAGTATGAGTACCAGTTTTGTTGTCCTTTTTTTTTCTTTCTTTTGTTTTAAGGTGTGTAATGGTATCCACTCAAGTTTTTTTCCATATAATTTTTAATTTGTTTTAATTAGTCATACATGACAATAGAAAGCATTTATGCACTTTGATATATCATACGTAAATGGGGTATAAGTTCTCATTTTTCTGATTATACATGTTGTAGAATCATATCGGTTATGCAGTCATATATGTACATAAGGTAATAATGTCTGTTTCATTCTACTATCCTTCCTATCTTCATATCACCTCCCCTCTCTTCACTCTCCTCTACCTAATCTAAAGTAATTCTTTTCTTCCCTAGAGCACCCCCCCCCAACTTATTGTGAATTAGCGTCTGCATATCAGAGAAAACATTTGGCCTTTGATTTGGGGGGATAGATTTATTTTGCTTAGCATGATATTCTCCAACTCCATCCATTTACCTGCAAATGCCATAATTTTATTCTTTTTTAAAGCTGAGTAATATTCCACCAAATATATATACCACATTTTCTTTATCCATTCATCTATTGAAGGGCACCTAGATTGGCTCCATAATTTAGCTATTGTGAATTGAGCTGCTATAAACATTGATGTGACCACGTCACAATAGTATGCTGATTTTAAGTTCTTTGGGTATAAACCAAGGAGTGGGAGAGCTGGGTTAAATGGTGGTTCCATTCTGAGTTTTCTGAGGAATCTCCATACTGCTTTCCATAGTGGTTGCACAAATTTGCATTCCCACTAGCAATGTATGATCCATTCAAGTTTTAATTTGCATTTTTCTTTTTCTTAATTTTTATTTGTAGCTTTTAGATATACCTGATAGTAGAGTGTATTTTGATATATTATTCTTACATGGGATATAGCCCATTACAATTTTGATCCCATTCTTGTAGTTAAATATAATGTGGCGTTACACTGGTTGTGTATTCATATATAAGCATAGGTAAGTTATGTCTGATTCGTTCTACTCTTTTACATTCTCATCCCTTTGCCCTTCCCTTCATTCCCCTTTGTCTAATCCCATGAACTTCTGTACTTTCCTCCCTTGTTAAGGGTTAGCATCTACATATCAGAGAGAACATTTGACCTTTGGTTTTGGGGGTTTGGCTTATTTCACTTAGCATGATAATCTCCAGATCCATCCATTTACCAGCAAATGCCATTATTTCATTCTTCTTTAAGGCTGAGTATAGTCCATTGTGTATATATACCCCATTTTCTTTATCTGTATTTATATTTTCTGTATATATACCCTTCATTGAAGGGCACCTAGGTTGGTTCCATAGCTTAGCTATTGTGAATTGAGCTGCTATGAATGTTGATGTGGCTGCATTACTGTAGTATGCTGATTTTAAGTACTTCAGGTATAAGTTGAGGAGTGAGATAATTGTGTCAAACAGTGATTCCATTCCAAGTTTTCTGAGGAATCTTCGTACTGCTTTCCACAGTGGTTGCACCGGTTTGCAGTCCCACCAGCAATGTATGAGTGTGCCTTTCCCCCTACATCCTCACCAACATTTATTGTTGCTTGTATTGTTAATAATTGCCATTCTGACTGGAGTGAGATGAAATCTCAGTGTAGTTTTTTTTTTTTTGGTGTAGTTTTAATTTGCATTTCTCTAATTGCTAGAGATGTTGAACATTTTTTATATATCGTTTGACCATTTGTATTTCTTCTGTGAATTGTCTGTTCAGTTCCTTTGCCCATTTATTGATTGGGTTATTATTTTTTTTTTTGGTGTTAAGTTTTTTGAGTTCTTTATATATCCTAGAGATTAATGCTCTATCTGAGGTGTAGGTGGTAAATATTTTCTCCCATTCTGTAGGCTCCCTGTTTATGTTCTTGATTGTTTCCTTTTCTGTGAAGAAGTTTTTTAGTTTGATACCATCTCATTTATTTATTCCTAATTTTACTTCTTGTGCTTTAGGAATCTTATAGAGGAAATCTGTTCCTGAGCCAATATGATGAAGAGTTTGACCTACTTTTTCTTCTAGGAAGTGCAGAGTCTCTGGTCTAATGCCAAAGTCCTGATCCACTTTGAGTTGAGTTTTGTGCATGGTGACATATAGGGGTTCATTTGAATCTACTACTTATGGATTTCTAGTTTTCCCAGCACCATTTGGTGAAGAGGTTATCTTTTCTAGGATATGTGAAGAAAAGATAAACTCGTCACCAAATAGTGCTGGGAAATGTATGTTTATGGCACCTTTGTCTAATATGAGATAACTGTATTTATGTGGGTATGTCTTCTATTCTGTTCCATTGGTCTTCAATTCTATTTTTGTACAAATACCATGCCATTTTTGTTACTATAGCTTTGCAGTATAATTTAAGATCTGGTATTGTGATGCCTCCTGCATTACTTTTCTCACTAAGGATGGCTGTGGCTATTCTGGATCTTTTATTTTTCCAAATGAATTTCATTACTGCTTTTCCTATTTCTATCAAGAATGTCATTGGAATTTTAATGGAAATTGTTCTAAAACTGTATGGTGCTTTTGGTAGTATGGCTATTTTGACAATATTAATTCTGCCTATCCAAAAACATGGGAGCCCTTTCCATTTTCTAAGGTCTTCAATTTCTTTCTCTAGTGTTCTGTAGTTTTCATTGTAGAGGACTTACACCTCCTGTTAGATTGATTCCCAAGAATTTTAGTTTATTTTTTTGAGGCTATTGTGAATGGAATAGTTTTCTTGATTTCTCTTTCAGCTGATTTGTCATTGGTGTATAAGAATGCAGTTGATTTATGCATGTTAATTTTATATCTTGCTACTTTGCTGAATTCATTTATGAGGTCAAGAAGCTTTTTGACTGGGCGCAGTGGGAGGCTGAGACAGGAGAACCGTGAGTTCAAAGCCAGGGTCAGCTTGGTGTCGGCACTAAGCAACTCAGTGATATCCTGACTCTAAATAAAACACAAAATAGGGATGGGGATGTGGCTCAGTGGTCGAGTGCCCCTAAGTTCAATCCCTGGTATACCCCCCCACAAAAAGAAGCTTTTTGGTGGAGTTTGGGGGTCTTCTAAATATAGAATCATGTCATCAGCAATTAGGGATAATTTGAGTTCTTCTTTTCCTATTTGTATCCTTTTAATTTCTTTTCTTCTGTTTAATTGCTTTGGCTAGAGTTTCAAGGATTATGTGAATAAAAGTGATGAAAGAGGACATCCTTGTGGTGTTCCAGTGTTTACAGGGAATTCTTCCAATTTTTCTCCATTTAGAATGAGGTCGGCCTTGGGTTTAGCATATATAGCTTTTATAATGCTGAGATGTGTTCCTACTATTCCTAGTTTTTCTAGTGTTTTGAACATGAATAGATGCTGAATTTTTTCAAATGCTTTTTCTGCATCTATTGAGATAATCATGTAGTTCTTTAAGTCTGTTGATGTTCTTAGAAATCAACAATAAAACAACAACAAAAAAAGCTATTCTAACACCTAGAGGCTAAATAATACTAAATAATACTAATAATACTAGATAATACTAAATTGAGTAACCAATGAATAGTAGAAGAAATCTGGGATGAAATAAAAAAAAAATACTTACTGGTAGGTGAGAATTGCAACACAACTTATCAAAATATTTGAGATACTATGAAGGCAGTTCTAAGAGGAAAGTTCATTGCACTGAGTGTATTCTTTAAAAGAATAGAAAGTCACCAAATAAATTACCTAACATTTCATCTCAAAGACCTAGAAAAAGAAGAACAACTCAACACTAAAAGCAGAAGATAGGAAATAATTAAAATTAGAGCCAAAATCAATGAAATTAAAACAAAAAATGCAAAAAAAAATAGAAGAAACAAAAAGTTGGTTGTTGGAATAAATGAATAAAATTGACAAACCCTTAGCCAAACTAACGAAGCAAAAGAGAAAACTCAAATCACTAAAATTTGTGATGAAAAAGGAAATATCACACTATTGAAATACAGATCGTATCAGAAACTATTTTGAAAATCTGTACCAATAAAATAGAGAATCATGATGACATTGACAAATATCTAGAGAGATATGACCTATCCAGATTGAAACATGAAAACAAAGTAAATTTAAACAGACCAGTTTCAAGCAATGAAATTGAAGACTGTCAAAAGCCTACCAACAAAGAAAATCTGGACCAGATGGATTCTCAGCCAAGTTCTACCAAACCCTTCAAAGAAGAACTTACACCAATACTTCTCAAGTTATTCCATGAAATAGAAACGGAGGGAACCCTTCCTAACTCATTCTATGAAGCTAGTATCACCCTGATACCCAAACTAGACAAAGACACATCAAGGAAGGAAAACTTCAGACCAATATCCCTCATGAACATAGATGAAAAAATTCTTAATAAATCCTGATAAATCACATACAAAAACACATTTAAAAGATAGTGCACCATGATCAAGTGGGGTTCATTCCAGGGATGCAAGGTTGATTCAACATATGGAAATCAATAAATGTATTTCATCATATCAACAGACTTAAAGACAAGAACTACATGATTATCTTAGTAGATGCCAAAAAATCTTTTGTTATTCTTAACTACTATGGGTTCAAATTGCAAAGACAACCCTCAGATGATAATATTCCTTTGCTGTCCCAGTAACACTGTTGAGTTTTCTGTGCTAAAGTGATAGTGATATAAGCCCCCCAAAAAGCATTTTCTTTCTTTAAGGTATATTTCTTATGGTAACTAATAAAGTGATATGATTAAACATGTTAATTGGAGTTCCGCAAAAGATTATAGTAAAATGTAAGGTGTTCCAGTCTTCTTGATCATCTTTAACACTCCCAAATGAAAATCTGGTGGAAATGTACAAAAGACTGGACTCAATGAGAAAACTCTCAGAGCACAATCTTGCCCCACTTTGTAGTAGTATCAAGGACAACAAGGCTGAAATGTGTTACATATTCTTTGTCAATCAGAAGTTACTTTCCCATGTCGGTCAGTGGAAAAAAATAAATGAGAGAAAATGAGACTCTCTTCTTAAATAGTATTAAACTCAAAATATCAAATCTAAACAAGTCAAAATGAAAAATCCAAATATTGTTCAGAACCTATTTTCTATCATCAATTTTGCTTCATTCTTCATAATCCATTTTTCCCTGCTCCATGGTCTGCCTATGCTTTCCCTTTGTCCCTTTTTCCTGGCCTGCCTTCCATCCTCCTTCCTACTTTCCCCCAACTCATTCTCCCATAAAACATTCTTCAGGTGTCCACAAATGCCAGATACTAACACATAGGACAGAAGGACCAGTTCCTGCTCTCAAGGAACTCACAGTTTGATGTTGGAAATAAACTAAAAATAGATATGATGACAATACAGACTAAATTAATTTTCAAGGAGGTGAACTTTCAGAAAAATCTTTCCTATTTTTCTCACTTTTGAAAGGGAACAGTTAGTTTTACCCAAAGGAATTTTAGTACAACGAAAATAGCATAATATTATGTGTTTGCAGAATCAGATTAGTCTGTTTGCTTGGTTGCAATTTTATATTCAGTATGCAAAATGGCACAGTCACTTCTTCCCAGCTGGCATGTCATAAGGCTACAAGCTCCTCTCCAGGGATGAACCTGCATGGGCAGGAAAAGTTATGGCTATTGGTTCTGTTCTCTGGAAAAATGATTAGTGTCTTCTCTTACGTAATGTGAAAAATTGAATTTCAGTCACATAAAGCTATCATTATATTGTCACTACTTTCATGTCTGTTATCTAAAATAATTAAAACTTTGGGGGGAAAGTCCCATTTAAAATTTTCTTTAAAAAATTTCAGCTTAACATTAGTGTGACTACAGAATATGTAGGCTTCTGGAAATGGCTGGTTGAAGTTAAAGTGTCTTTTCAATACTTGGATTAAACACAGAGAAGGGTGACATTTAATGAACATATTAGTTCCATGAACATGGGTGTAATAATATGGAAAAAATAAAGTTATTAAGTGGGTCATTAAATTAAAAGACCCAAAATATCTGTGTTCCCAGAACATAGTTGCCTAAAGTCTTGATTCCATCCCTGGTGCTGGTGGGTTTGGGAAAGGAAAACAGAGGAGATAAGGGGAAATAAGTTCTGCCATCAAATTATCTACTTTACTCTCTAATTATTTAAATTGCTTAAGTCTGTCTCAGATTTCTGCCTGTCTTCGTTTAGGCCTCACTTTATTGGTGGATATCTTGTCCAGCAATTAATATATTCTTAGAGATTAATATATTATTAATCTATTATTATAATTAATATATTATTAATCTATTATTAATTATAATATATTATAATTAATATATTATTAATCTATTATTAATCTATTAATATATTATTAATCTCTAAGACCCACAGATCTTATTATAGCTTTCACACATTTGGGTAGTCTGAGTGGATCACTGAGCTGTGCTCCTACAACACTGTATTTCCCCCGTATGACATTTACATGATTCCATCGTGATTATTCTTTCCTGCTAAGACTAGATGCTGTGTGTTTTCTTGATCACTTCTGCATCCCAGAGCCTAAAAGAAAATTTGTCAACCAAAAATTCTGTTCAGTGAATGAATAACTGAATGAGTAATTGGTTGATTATATAACTCCTAGACAAAAAGAAAAACATGTTCAGAATAAACACAGCTTTTAAATCTCTGACCATTAATTGTCATGTTGTTGGACAAATTGTTTTATGTTGTTTACAAGTCTAGTGACTTAGACACAGAATCATGAAGTTTCTGATTTGCAAAAGTTTAGCAGATTATACTTTTTTCAGAGGAATATTATTATTAAAGGCTGTGGCCAATTCTATTTTTCAATACATTCTATCCTTAATGCTTTTTTTTACAATGTAATATTATGACAGTCCTCCCAATGGGGAAAGATCCTATAACTGAACGTGGGTTAGCCTTAGTGGCTCAGACTTACTTCTAAGGAATGGCTTGAGCTATAAGTGACCAAGTGACTTCTGAGGGGCTAGGTCAAAGCAGATGAAACAGCTTCCACCTGGCTCTCTTTTTTCTCTTAAGACATCTATCCTGGAACCCAGCCACCATGCTGTGAGAAAACCCAGGCCATGTGGTGGACCTAAGAAAGTGTTCTAGAAAACACCCCCGGCTAAGGTTTCAGTCCACGGAAAGCATCCACTGCCTGATATGTGAGTGAATGAGCCTGCAGATGATTTCAGCCCTTTTGAGTCTTCCAGCTCAGGTCCCAACATCAGAGAAAAGCCATCTTACTTTGCTTTGTTTGAATTCCTGAGCCATGCAATACATGGCCATAATAAATGGCTATTTTCTGCTGCAATGTGTTGGAGTAATTTTTTTTATACAGCCAAAATGACTAAAGACCTAACTTTGTTTTTGTTTTACTTATTGATTTTTTTTTTTACTAAGACCCATCACAAATCATAAAAGTCATAATTTTCAGGGCTCCATTTCAGTGGTTTTTAGAATATTCATGAGGTTGTGTAACCATCATTACTATCTAATTCCAAAACATTTTCATCACCCTAAAAAGAAACCCCTTGAAAATATTAAATTGGATGAGTAAAATCACTTTTGCTCATGTATACACATACATGGAGAAAGATTGTACTCTGAATAGTCTGATCTTGCTGGGCCTCTGAAATTTTTCATAACTATCTTAGGCTGATTTAGCATTTGGAACCACTGTAGGAACCACACCTAGGAACCTAGGCCAAAAATCCTGGCATAAGAATGGCAATGGAAATTGTGACTGATGATTCAGATAAAGAGTGTGAGATAACATAGCTTCCTATGTACCAGGCACTGTGTCAATACATATATTGACCCCCATAATCCTCTTAATAGTGGTATATAATAGATTACTTGAATATCACTTAAAATTCTGTGAATGTTATTGGACCTAAAAGAAGAAAGAGATGGGGAGGGGGGAAGGCAGAAGTCTATTGAGATCAAAGTCTTTATAGTTAACTGGGAAAGACATTATCTTAAGAACAAATTAAGCCAGATATGGTGGCACATGCCTATAATCTCAGGGGCTCAGGAGGCTGAGGCAGGAGGATTGCTAGTTCAAAGCCAGCCTCAGCAAAAGTGAGGCATTAAGCAACTCAGTGAGACCCTGTCTCTAAATTAAAAATACACAGTAGGGCTGGAGATGTGGCTCAGTGGCCAAGTGCCCCTGAGTTCAATCCCCAGTAAACCGCCCCCACCACCATAAAAAAGATAGGCAAATGATCTGGATAGACATTTATTTAAAGACATGAAAATGCTCAAAAAGTATATAAAAAATGCTCAACATCATTAATCATCAGGGAAATGCAACTCAAAACTACGATGAGATATTATCTCATCCCAGATAGAATGACTATGATCAAAGGGACAAAAAATAACAAATGTGGATAAGAATCAGAGAAAGGGGAACTCTCGTGCACTTTTCATAGGAGTATAATTTAGTACAGCGCTTATGGAAAATAGTATGGAGGTTCCTCAGAAAAGTGAAAATAGAACTTCATATGATCAAGCTATCCCATTACTGGATATATCAATGGAAATGGAATTAATACATCAAAGAGATTCTGGCTCTCCAATATTCACTTCAGCATTAGTCACCATAGGCAAAATATGGATCAACCCAAGTGTTCAGTAACTGATGAACAGATGAAGAAAATGTTCATCAGCCATAAAAAAGAACGAAATTCTTCAGCCACTCATGGCAAAATGGATAGAACTGGGGGACATTTTTGTTAAGTGAAATAAGCCACGCAAAGAGCACATGTTCCCTCTCATCAGTGGGGCTAAAAAGTTAATTTCCTAAAAGTAGAGAGTAGAATAGTGATCACTAGAATCTGGAAAAAGTAAGGAGGTGAGGAGATAGAGGGCTGTGAAGAAATAAGTTCTAATGTTCTATAATACAAGAGATTGACCTTAGTTCACAACTATTTATTGTGTATTTGATAAAGAACTAGATGAGAGTGGTTCAAAACCTCCCCACAAAGAGAAATGACATATAATTAAGGAGAGGGAAATGTTAACTAACCAGATTGGACGATTACACATCATATACATGTATCAGATTATCATAGTACCTCATAAGTATGTACAATTATTATGTGTCAATTAAAAAAGTGAAGATATGCAAAATCCAGTCAAAGGGGTGGCAGACTTCTTAAGGAGACATATGGCCATCAATTTTCCAGGCCACCAATGGAACAAGGAGGGGTGGGTACGGCTGGGAGGTCAACCCCTGAGTCCTTGATTCTGACTGTCATAAAGTCTCCTGTCACTGTACTGACCAGAATCTCTCTCTATTCTTCAGTTTCACTGAAGAATTTCATTGGGCTATCCCTACTTCCCATAAATACACTCCAAATTGCTTGGAATGACATAATGCTTTCTTCAGTGCATAGCTATCTTTCAATACTAAAACAAAAAACAAAAACAAAAATACCTAGGATTAAGTTTAGAAATGCTTTAAAAAAATTAAACCTGTTCATGTTAAGGATCCCATTCATATTTCCAGGTAGATCAGTCTGGGAATTGTGATTTAAAACTTTTGTTAAATGCATATACAGTATTAAAATAATTAAAAAACAATATTGAATGCACCACTTATTAAAGTTTTTTTCTTTAGATTTATAAAAACACTTGAGCACCTAAGAGGTTCATTATTCAAATGAAGTACTTGAAAAAAAAATTGAATACATTAAATTTATAATGCAAATTTGAAGGTATTTAATAAACTTTTTAAGACCAAACATTGTTTAAAGGCCTCTCAAGATTGTTAAAATTTGCTAACATAAATAGAATAACAAGTTTGTAAGTTGTAGTGAAAGCTTAAGGAAAATATATTTATAATTTTAAGCAACAGATTGCAAAGCCAAAGTAAACCTTTCAACAATTTTTTTTTGTTGGGGGGAGAGTTCATAAAAGCTACATTCTTATGCATTAGAAGACTCACAATTGACAAAAATGAGAAAGATACAAAAGCCATATGAAGTATTAAAGTTCCTATTCTTTCCCTTTAAGAACTGTTATAGCAAGAGTATGTTTTATATAATTTGTGAAGAATAGCAAATGAATGTGTCTTATTCACATGGTATTTATAATCACTACCCAGCCTCCTGCATGCAGCCCTCCAAGATTGCTTCTTCAAATTTCAGAGCCTCTGTCGTTGCTTCCCCAGAACATAGAAACGACCTTTTTACATTATCTATGGTGGACACAAGTCAATTGCTCTCCAACCTGAAAACGTTCTCCTTAGTAATTTGTACTATCATATCTCATATAAAAATCCAGTAAGAGCAAATTAAAAGAACAAAGTATTATTCATTCACTTTTTTAAGTCAACAAGTCCAAATAAAAACAAACACTCTAATATGTCATGGCAGTTTATATTTGATATGATCATTTTGGAAGGCAATTTGGCAATATGTTTAATATAAACAAATATTTTCAATAAGGAAATTAGTCGTATGGAAATAAAATTCCAAAGAAATGCATAAAAACATATTTATGGCTATATAATGAATATCAGTCCCAAACTACAGACCATCCAAATATTCAACTATGGGAGAATAGTATGTAAATCATGATACACCAACAAAGGAATACTAACATTCAAAGTGGTAGTTCTGAATTTTAATAAATAGCATTGAAAAGTATAATGGCATATTAAGTTAAAAAGAGACAATAGATAATTAGAAACATAAAAACCTGTATAAACAATAGTTGTGCAGCAACACACAGAAGGAAAAAGTCACATAAAGGGCCTAGGGAGGCAGCTCAGTGGCAGAGCACTTGACCATCAGGTACAAAGCAATTCCAACACTAATAAAAAACAAGAATCACATGTTAAAATGTAATGTTTTCCTCACATTCTAATTTATTGGAGTATATTACCTTTTTATGATTGATTGGATTGGATGTATGCATACTTTAAAATCACTCATAGAAGGATACTGAAGCACCAGATTTGGCTTTTGGAATTTTACACTAAATCATGTAATATCCACATAAGTGATGCAAATACCTGAAAGGGAGCAATTGTGCATTCAGAAAGCTAATTGATTCAGGTTGACATAAAGCCATTAGGAAAATTAACTTAAATGTTTTCCTTTGTTGTGAAGTTTTAACCCTATGATCTTCTAGGCAGGTGTTTGAGAATTCAACCCATGTATAGAAGTATCAGTTTGGACTCTGACCCTATCCACCCTCTCATATGATATAGCTCTAATCAAAAGATTTATAATAAATACTTCTAGTCTTTTTTTCCCCAAAGCTTTAAATTTAAATTTCTTATATAAGAGGAAAAAAGAAAATAAGAAAAGAAAAAATCCTTTTTCCCTAGGATACTTAGTGACAGTAACTCTTCCCATGTTCCCCACTCATTCCAGCATGCTCCCCACAACCCCCATTTTTTGTTGTGGTACAGTGCACATAAAATGAAACTTGCCATCTCAGCCATTTGCAAGTATATAGTTTAATGATATTAAGCACATTCATTCCTGGATATACTTTTTAAATTATATTGGAAGAAGTCCTTGGACCTTAATATTTTAATTCATTTACTCAGCAACTATTCAGTGATCTATTTATTTTATTGTTTATCTGCTAAACTAACACATGGAAGAGCAAGCCTACAGTAAATATGAATTTGTATAGTATATAAAGTATACAGAACATATGTAGAGAAAGAATATATAGAATAGATAGACGTATAGTAATAATACAAGGGATGAAGTATGCACACTTAGACTGTAGTTCCTCAGACTCGAGAAAGCCCAAAGTGTTAGGACTTATAAGGGTTCTTCAGGATCTTTATTAATAATATAGTTAAGGTAAAACACAGTGTTTTAAGATTGATGTCTCATCTATGAGCTAAAATTAATTGAAGAAATGGTAGTATTTTAAATAATTGTGTGTATTAACAGCTTTGTTATTGGAAGCCTCAGAATAAGAATCACTGAGAATAACTGACTCTTCCAATTGGCTGAGCAGTTGAGACTTTTAAAAACAGCCTTTTAAAAAAATATATTTTGAACAAAAAACTAAATGTATTTCTTATTTCCTTGCATTCTTCGAACTAGCATTTTCCATTGATTATGATATATCTGTCACTGAACTGTTCCTTTAAGATTTACACCCAACCAACAGGGTAGATAATGTCTCTGTCATTTTACAAAAGAAGCTGAGACATACAGAGGTCAAGGAAATGGGTCAAGTTCCCAAAACTGGTAGGAAGATGAGCAGCCAGGATTGACAGAAATGTTATGCTATAATAATAGGATTGAAATACAGGTCTTTCTGACCCTTTCACCCCAAAACTTAATTACCTCATTATATTCTCACTCAGAATAATTTAGGTCTCTGTGATGATTTTACATCCTAAACTTAAATATTGAATTGACCTCCATAATAATAGAGTAGGACATCTGTTTCAATCATATATATACACACATATATACATATACATGTATATACCCATGCACACATACACCTGCGTGTGTGCATATAGGCAGTATTATACATACTATATAAAATTGTAGTCTAGGGCCACTGAATATATATGTGCTTGGGCATTTTGACCACTGGGTCTGGTGAGTGACCAAAGACTAATGCTTTTGGAGTTCATATACTTCATTTTCTCTTTTCTATGCTGTCTTTCGTTGAGCAGGCAGCTGTTGTGTCAGAGGTATGTGGTTTGTAGAGTTAGGGAGATGCATTTGGTTGCAACTCGGACTCACACTAGCATGTAATTTGTTCTCTTCATCTTTAAAATGGGTGTTAAGACCAAAGAGGAAAAATGCAGCCAAGCTTTTGAGCCTGTGGCTGGCAGTAGTGAGCTCTCAGCCAATGGCGGTCACTATTATTATAGCCTATCATCGCTGTCAGGTGGCGAGCCATAATTCCTCACTGCTATCAGTGTTCCTGTTATATCTGGCTCTTTCACTAATTTGTAGAGTCTAATCTGTTTGGGCTTAGGAAACAGTTCCTGTATTGGTAACAGCGCAAAATGGACTTGTGCAAGATATTGGCACTGAGCTGAGGGCACTTAGTCAAGCCAGGAACAAAACAGGGGTGGAAATGCTGAGCAAAACTCAGACAACATTCCAAAGCACAGTTCATGTAGCTGAAACAGAGTCAGGGACGTGACTGGGGCCAGATATTGGGGTAGCACAAGAGATACCAGTGGGAAAGCCAAAGTCCGCGGCTCTGTGTGGGTTTGCAGGCTGGTAGGAGCAAGTTAGAAGACAAAACACAGGGACTCGAGAAGATGGGCTTGGTGCGGAGTACTCCTGAGGCCAGCAGTTTGTTCTAATGTTCCTTTCGAAGACCTGGCATTTTTCCATAACAAGTATACTTGGATGTTTTTATAAGTACCATTCTCTAAGTCTACCACCTCTTAATCAGAAAAGAAAATGTGGGGCTGAGTAAAGATTTTACTCAGAATATTCCTTTAAATAATGCCCATGAATCTTAAAGTGTCCATTTTGTTTGGCTGACATAAATTTCTTCTATTTTCCATTAGATTTTTGGCTAAATGATAAATGAATTTTCTTGACTACATTTAGGTATGAATAGATTTGGCAGATAAAATACAGGATGCACAGTTAAACTTGAATTTCAGATAAAAAATGATTAAATGTTTAGAACAATTATGTTCCAAACATTTCATGGGACATACTTGTTTTAAAAGAGTATTCATTGTTTATCTGAAATTCAAATTTAAAAGAGAATTCTGTGGGAATTTTTGACTAAACCTGGAATCCCTACATATGAATGACTATAATAACACAAATAATAGTTAAAAATTGTTGAGTTATTTTTAGGAAGAATGATACTGTTTCAACATGCATTATTTTACCTTAATTCTGACAACAATGAATGAAAACAACTGTTTTCCTCGTTTTCTAGTCATGCATCTGGGACTACAAAGATGAATTTCTAATAGTTTGCAGATGGCAAGTTAGAATTTATACTCAGATCTGTCTGACTCCAGAGCATTAACTAACATACATAATATATTTGCACTAATTTAAATCCACACACACAATCTGAGCATGTGCCCAAGAGGGTAAATACACCTGCACTAGCATTCTGCGACATTTGTACATCTGGATCCTGGCTAGTTATCACTCATCATACCTTATGATATATTCATAAAATGCAGGCATTTTATCTCTTGTTACATTTTCTTTGATCAAAGAGAGAAAACACATTTTTTATTTTGGATTGCTCCAGTTCAGACAGATGGTTCCTGGCTTCCACAGCAGATGCCAGCTTTTTTATGTGGCTGGATGCCATGTTCAGGTGACTTAGGCTTCCGACCACCTGCTTCTGACTGTGCCCTGGGAGTACCACATTAGCAACAATTTCACTTTCTTATTCATTTTTGTAACTTATCTATCTTTGGGAACTCTGCCCAACATTAGTTTAATAGGGGTCGATTGAACACTATCCAGGAGCTAATAATTATTGGCAATTCTCCCCTGTCATTAAATATTAATTATCACAAGTAGGTGAGACTAATAAAATCACTTAAGAGTATATATGTCATGTTATCATGGCACCAAATGATAGATGTTTACAGTTTTGGAGGTACCCAGCCTTTACGTTTTGGCATTTAGGGATTTTTGCTTATTTACCACAACTTACTTCTTCTAAATGGTTTCTTAATTACTGGAAATCAAACTGCTGCCCTCTAAATTAGAAACATCTATTTATTTTTAGAGAATATATTATTAAGGACCAAACTTGAAAAACTGCAATTTATGTTCCCTGTTGAATCTTCTGTTTTAATTGACTTCTATTCACAAAATGCTCTGAAAACATTCATTATTAACATGACTAAAGCAATTTACTTAAGAAGTTTTAAAAATATCCAGCAACTGTATTGTATGTTGCATTTAACATTTAGGATTCATGGCAAATCAGGGGCTCGTTATTGTTAAATAAGAGATCACCCTAGGAGATACTACAGAGAAACATTAATTTTGAAATATTTTTGTAAAACAAGTTGTTTTTAGCTAATTCCGTTACTAACAAAAGCAATAGAAAGTAGATCTGAAGTAGAATAAGTTATACTCTATGTATGTGTAACATGTCAAAATACATTATACTGTCATATATATCTAAAAAGAACAAATAAAAAAACTATGTGTACCTAAAAAATAAAGAAATAGAATAATAAATAAATAAATAAATAAATCAAAGAAAAACTGAATCCATTTTTTTTTAAGTCTATGCTTTTTGTCTGGATGATATATCAAATCCATTTTTATCTTCTCACACAAAAGTTGGTCAGTATTCCCACTATCATTTTGTTATATGCCTATTTTTATATAAAACATAAAAAAAATATCAGGTTTTTCTTTCTTGAGTTCTGTTTTCATATTTGAAAATATATTCAACTGAAACATATTATTTTCAACTAATTAAATCTCATGCAGAAACATTAAGATGATTCATTGGATTATTCCCTTTTCATCAGGATGTTTGGGTTTATGTTAAGACTGTCACAGCTTGAATTACTGTGATAGTCTTGGCAAGATTTAACCATCATGTGACATCAAAGCATTTGAAGGGAAATAAGTACTGCTTTCTTTGATGCAAAGACCTGACGGCATCTGAGACAGCAATTGTGAAATCTTCAAAACGAATCATCCAAGTGTAGAATTGGGGAATCTTATGATAAAGGAAATTAATTTCTTTGACTCTTCAGGTACCAAGGAAGTAATTGTGTCTTAAAACTTGTCCACATGATTATCAGGTGATTTCCATACACACAGTCATGCTGTGATTGCCTCAAACATCTTCGACTGGTTTATAAACTTCTCAAAGCTCATCCTTTGCACTCATCTCAAGGTACATTTTAAAACTCCCAGGATGATGGTGTTTGAACACCAAAGCACCTGACTTTTAGTTTCACTTTGTTAATTGGTCACAATCCAGCATAAAGCAACACATTTTAATGATCAGTGTGTGAGCATGTGAAGAAAAACTTATCAACGGTGGTGCCAACATCAGAAAATCAAGGATAACAAAAGAATAGTGGTTACAGAATAATACTAGTACTTTCTGAGAGTGCACCATCTTTTCTCTCTTCTCTGCCTTCTATTTTAATCAATATCATTACAAAATTGCAGATTGAGGGACCATAGATTTTATTACAGTATTTGGAGAAACCAGAAAGAAAGAAAAAGAAAGAATATAAGATTCTTGCAAGATTCTAAATTTCTGCTATGATCTTATATTTCTCAATGTAAAAATTTTGAATGAAGAAGTGTTAACCCATAAGGCACTTTATTTCACACAGAATAAATTAAATACCCAAAAGCTCTATATGAAGGGAACAAATATTTCTACATATTTGACCTCAAATGTCTATTCTCTCCCTGTTGTCATGAAACTAGAGTGAATTTTCTCCAACAGGAATTAGAACATCTTTAAAAGAAACTTTTATGAAAATCTCAAACATGTGCAACAGGAAAGAGTAGTGTCATGAAAGTAATGTGCTCACTGCTCAGCTTGACAAAGCGTCCATACGTCACCACTGATCATTTGGTTTGTTCTGTCAACTATCCACCTCCTTCCTGTTCCTTTTATGTTGAATTTGTTACTATATTTTTTTCTTCTGTAAATATTTCCTTATGAATCTCTAAAAGATAAAGATACCTAAAGAAGCCCATAATTCTATTATCACCTCAAAAATAACATTAATGTGCTGATGTGGTCAAATATCCAGCTAGTATTCACATTTCTTACTTTTCTTATTGTGTGTATGTATTTTCAAAAGGACCAAATGAAGCCTACACACTGTGGTTAGGTAATGCTTTTAAACTTTCTTTAATGTAATTTCTGGAACAAGGATGGCTATGGACATAGCTTCTTACATTTTGACCTTTCTCTTACTCCAAAAATGGTTAAAGTAAAACACAATGTTTTAAGATTGATGTTTTATCTTTGCAATATCAAATAAAACAGTCAATTATATAATATTTGGGTCAAAGCATTGCCTACTAAAAACAGAAACCCAATTATTTCCATTAGATTCGAATATTTTTTTATTGTGTATATGTAGGAATGTTATAAATGTTGACTTTGAAATTTTTAAAGTTTTGTTATTGATAGATATCTTTAAAAACTTTAAAATTGAAAAAATTCAATTGAATCCATAACCTAATGCTATTAGTACTTTGACATGCTAAATTACACATGATCTCTTATATCAATATCTTTAATCCAGTTTCTAGTTTATCTTGATTATGAATTTAGATTCTTTTTCTGAATCATGGAAGTTGAATATAAAACTCAGAAAATACTTATGTACTTTGTTCAGACATAATTTATGCAATTAATTGTGATTAGTACTGTACTTGTTAGAGAGAAATCCATCAAAAGCAAAACAATCTACCAATTATTTTACTTATTTTTTTCCCAAAGTCATCACGGTATACTTGATTATGTTCTAGACATACATTTGATTTTTAAAATGCCATTTCACTGAGTATTTTCTACTCACAAGAAATGTTTTGGCAGTTCTGCTCCAGAGTTCCTGTGGACCAGCAGGAGCCGCAGAAGGCCCAGATCTGCCCTCAGGAACCTCCACGGGTGTCCAGTCAACAGGAGACCAGGGACTGCTACCTCTAGCCACTGGGGAGCCCAAATTCAGGGCAAGAGTTGCTCCAGAGACACCAGTGCGAGGCAGCCCCATCCAAGGGTAGCCTGGGTCCACCCCAGTTCCTCTCCAGAGTTCCTGGGGTCCAGCAAGAGCTACAGAGGGCCCAGTTTTGTTCCAGAGCTCCTGTGGTCGGACGGTACAGAAGGCCCAAAACTGCCCTTAGGGAATGCCAGGGGTGCCCAGCTGAAGGCAGACCAGATCCTGCTAGCCTCCAGACCCAGGGGAGCTCACACTTACTCTAAGGGTCGCACACAGACTCCTGCTTGTGACCCTGCCTAAGTGAGACCTGGGCCCGCCTCTAGTCCTCTCCAGAGTTCCTGTTTACCAGCAGGAGTGCAAGAGAGGGGCAAAACAGCCCTCAGGGGCTGCCTCAGGAGCCCAGCCAAGACCACTCCCACTGCCCTCTAGAGGTACATCCACTACCTCGCCACCAACTTTAGTGGCAGTAGTGCCCATCTGGGGACACTGAGAGAACAGAAGTAGCTCCAAGGAGAGACACTGGTAATCTGGAGTGTCAATACAAGATTATAGGATAGAAGCCACAATACCTCAGATTGGTATTCCAAAAAAGGAAGGTACACAACCAACATGAAAAAACAAGGGAAGAAAGTACCCCAAATAAACCTGGATACCACTGTAACAGAATCCATTGACAGCACAGTTGATGAAATGTCAGAGAAAGAATTCAGAATGTACATAATTAAAATGATCAGCGAACTAAAGAATGACATAAGTGAACAAGTACAGGCAAAAATTGATCAATCCAACAAAAAAATAGGAGAGCAAATAAAGACAACCATCGATCATTCTAACAAAGAGATAAGAGAGCAATTACAAGTAGCAAAAGATTACTTTAAGAAAGAGCTAGAGATCATGGAAAAAAACCAATCGGAAATTCTTGAAATGAAGGAAACAATAAACCAAATAAAAAACTCAATAGAAAGCATCCCCCGCAGACTAGATCACCTGGAAGACAGAACCTTGGATAATGAAGACAAGATATACAATCCTGAAAATAAATTTGAACATACAGTGAAGATGGTAAAAAATCATGAACAGAACATACAAGAAATATGGGACAGCATCAAAAGACCAAATCTAAGATTTTTGGGGACAGAAGAAGGTACAGATTTTCAAACCACAGGAATGCACAATCTCTTCAATGAAATAATATAAGAAAATTACCCAAATATGAAAAATGAAGTGGAAAATCAAATACAAGAGGCTTACGGGACACCAAACGTACACAATTTCAACAGAACGACACCAAGGCACATTATAATGAAAATGCCTGACATACTGAATAAGGATAGAATTTTAAAGGCCACAAGAGAGAGAAACCAGATTACATATAAGGGGAGACCAATTCATATCTCAGCAGATTTTTCAACCCAGACCCTAAAAGCCAGGAGATCATGGAATAACATCTTCCAAGCCCTAAAAGAAAATGGATGCCAACCAAGAATCCTATATACAGCAAAATTGACATTCATATTTGATGACAAAATAAAAACCTTCCATGATAAACAAAAAAATTTACAGCAAGAAAGCCTGCACTACACAGCATTCTTGGCAAAATATTCCATGAGGAGGAAATGATAACCAACAATGAAAATTTACAAAGAGAGGAACTACACTAAAGGAAAGACCATTCAAAAGAGAAAATAAGTCAAGGTAAAAACCAAAAAAAAACCCCAAATGACCAGAAGTACAAATCATATTTCAATAACAACCCTGAATGTAAATGGCCTAAATGCACCAATTAAAAGACATAGACTGACAGACTGGATTTTAAAAAAGACCCAACAATATGCTATTTTCAAGAGACTCATCTCACAGGAAAAGACATCCACAGACTGAAAGTGAAAGGGTGGGAAAAAAACATATCACTCACATGAACCCCACAAACAAGCAGGAATTTCCATCCTCATATCAAATAAAGTGGACTTCAAACCCAAGATGGAGAAAAGAGATAAAAAAAGGTCGTTTCATACTTCTTAAGGGAATCATACATCAACAAGACATAACAGTCATAAATATCTATGCCCCAAATAATGGGGCTTCTACGTATGTCAAACAAATCCTTCTCAAATACAAGAATCAAATAGACCACAACACACAATAATGCTTGGAGACTTTAACACAGCTCTCTCACCATTGGATAGATCTTCCAAATAAAAACTTAATAAAGAAACCATAGACCTCAATGAAACTGTCAATAATTTAGACTTAATAGACATATATAGAGTGTTACATCCATCAATGAGCAAATACACTTTTTTCTCAGCTGCACATAGGTCCTTTTTGAAAATAGATCATATGTTATGTCACAAAGCCAGTCTCAGCAAACACAAAAAAATAGAGATTCTACCCAGCATCCTATCTGACCACAATGGAATAAAATTACAAATCAATGACAAATTAAAAAACAGACTACTCCATCACTTGGAAACTAAATAACATGCTATTGAATGATGCATGGATAACAGAAGACATCAGGGAAGAAATAAAAAAATTCTTAGAGGCAAATGAAAACTCTGATACAACATATCAAAATCTCTGGGATGCCATGAAGGCAGTGTTAAGAGGAAAGTTCATTGCACTAAACTCATTCATCAGAAGAAGTAAAAGTCAACAAATAAATGAATTGACTCTTCATCTCAAAGCCTTAGAAAAGGAAGAACAAATTAACACCCAAAGAAGTAGAAGTCAGGAAATAATCAAAATCAGGGCTGAAATCAATGAAATTGAAACAAAAGAAACAATTCAAAAAATTGACAAAACAAAAAGCTGGTTCTTTGAAAAAATAAACAAAATTGACAAAACCTTAGCCACCCTAATGAAAAGAAGGAGGGAGAAAACCCAATTACTAAAATTCGAGATGAAAAAAGGAAATATCATGACAGACACTAGTGAAATACAGAGGATAATTAGAAACTATTTTGAAAATGTATACTCCAGTAAAATGGAAAACCCTGAAGACACCAACAAATTTCTAGAGGCATATGACCTACCCAAACTGAACCAAGAGAACATACACAACTTAAACAGATCAATTTCAAGAAAGGAAATAGAAGATGCCATCAAGAGCCTGCCAACCAAGAAAAGCCCAGGTCCAGATGGATTCTCAGCTGAGTTCTACAAGACCTTCAAAGAAGAATTAATACCAATTCTCCTCAAACTATTTCATGAAATAGAAAAGGAGGAAACTCTTCCAAACTCATTCTATGAGGCAAGTATCACCCTGATTCCAAAACCATACAGAGACACATCAAAGAAGGAAAACTTCAGACCAAATCCCTGATGAACATAGATGCAAAAATTCTCAATAAAATTCTGGCAAATTGCATACAAAAACATATCAAAAAAATAGTGCACCATGATCAAGTGGGGTTCATCCCAGGGATGCAAGTTTGGTTCAACAAACAGAAATCAATTAATGTAATAAATCAGATCAATATGCTTAAAGATAAGAATCATATTATTTTATCAGTCAATGCAGAGAAGGCATTTGACAAAATACAACACCCTTTTATGCTCAAAACTCTAGAAAAACTTGGGATAGAAAGAACATACCTCAACTTTGTAAAAGCTATCTATGCTAAACCCAAGGCCAACATCATCCTAAATAGAGAAAAATTGGAATCATTCCCTCTGAAAATGGGAACTAGACAGGGATGCCCTCTCTCACCACTGCTATTCAACATAGTCCTTGAAACACTAGCCAGAGCAATTAGACAGATGAAAGAAATTAAAGGGATATGAATTGGAAAGGAAGAACTCAATCTATCATTATTTGCAGAGGACATGATTCTATACTTAGAGGATCCAAAACATTCTACCAGAAAACTTTTAGAACTAATAAATGAATTCAGCAAAGTAGCAGGATATAAAATCAACACCCACAAATCAATTGCATTTCTATACATCAGTGATAAACCCTCTGAAAGAGAAATTAGGAAAACTATCCCATTCACAATAGTCTCTAAAAAAAAAATAAAATACTTGGGAATCAGTTTAACAAAAGAGGCAAAAGACCTCTACAATGCAAACTACAAGACACCGACGAAAGAAATTGAAGAAGACCTTAGAAGATGGAATAATCTCCCATGCTCCTGGATAGGCAGAATCAATATTGTCAAAATGGCCATACATCCCAAAGCGCTATATAGATTCAATGCAATCCCAATTAAAATCCCAACATCATTCCTTATAGAAATAGAAAAGGCAATCATGAAATTCATTTGGAAGAATAAGAGACCCAGAATAGCCAAAGCAATCCTTAGCAAGAAGAGTGAAGCAGGAGGCATCACAATACCAGACCTCAGATTATACTACAAAGCTATAGTAACAAAAACAGCA